>ML856206.1:5626-20537 GCA_009831015.1 Picea engelmannii | reverse complement strand
ATCATTTACAATTGAGAACCAACTCAATGTGAGGCTGCTACCTCTGTCTTACAAGCTGCAACTTGTTTGAGAGCTCCAACTCTCTGGTTTCTCTAGCACCCACTAGAAGGAAGCACCAACTCCCTGATTATTCCAGCACCAACTTCCTAAATATTCCAGCACCAACTGGATGGAAGCACCAACTTCCAGTTACACAGGCTCCAACCTGCATAACAGAGAACACCTGTTCTCCCTAGCACCACCCTACCACCCTGGTTTCTCTGGCTGCAACCAGATGGAAGTTACAACTTCCTGTGTTCAAGCACCCACTTGAACTTCTGAGGACTACAGTCCTCCCGATCACCTCCCAACCACCCTTAGAAAATTAATGGCTAAATACACATTCAACTTTACAGATAAATCAGTTCTTACCAGTCTTTCTTTGTTCTGTAAATCTGGTCTTCTGTTCACTGTTCTGCTGCTCTTTTCTTCCTCTGTCTGTTCAACAGGTATGCTCTGCATCAACTTGTGCTCGCCTTCTGCTCTGCTTCAACTTGTTCAGTTATGCTGCTCTACATTTTTTCTTTCTGTCATTATGATATTATATTAAATCACCTTCTACACAGTTTCTCCTCAGATTTTCATTACAGTTTCATTCTTTTTCACATACTGAATGACGACTACAACACTATGTGTCTCGTTTTCTTTTATGCACATTTCTCTCGACAGTTCCACTTCGCCTTCCCTCAATCGAAACAAGAACACCTGTCCTGGCAACTGAAACGCTAACCGATTCATCATCATGAGTCTGTTTTGCTAACATAATCCAAACTTAGTAGTTATCTGTGAGATAGAACAGTGACCCTCCGATCAATACTTGATCCAAAGGTTCAGATCAAATCAGGATTTCCCACATTGCGATTTCGGCACTTTCAGTGTCGAGATGCACATGTACTCGGAACTCCCGATTCTCCAATCCTCGATGTGCTCCTTTCCCGAGCTTTAGCCCCTTCCGACTACACAATGGTCCATGTGACCAACTATCACGTGACTGTCACTGTACCTTTCATCGGGATTTCTGGGTTTATAATGATAATGTGCATACGTCCTTTGGACCCGCGATATGTCGATCCCCGACTTCCTCTGTACTCCTTACACCTGTCCTCCACTGACTCCTGGGTGGCCCACACGTTATATGCTTTATCGGGAAATCGTGTATCGCGATTTCGCGATATCTGATGTTCTAAGTTCTTGTCAATACAAAAACCCGATCCCCGAAATTATGTGTAGTAAACAGATCAATGATCCAGATTATATTTAGATCTGACGGTTGCTATTACGTTGGGAATTCACTCATCGCAAAATCGGAATTCTTGTTGCCCTTGATTCTTTGCATATTGAAATCCCGATCCCCGAAACTCCGATGAAGGATCAGATCAACGGTCCAAATTCATTCTGGATTCAACGGCTGTGATTAAATCGCGAAATCGCATCTCACGATTTCGGGTTTCTTGATGTCAAGTGGATTGGACATTTTAAAGTCCCGATCCCCGAAACTTCGATGAAGAAAATCAACGGTCCAGATGCATTTTGGATTCAACAGTTATGATTGAATCGCGAAATCGCACATCGCGATTTTGGGTTTCTCGTTGTCAAGAGATTTTGACATTGCAAAGTACCGATTCCCGAAACTCCGACAAGGACTAGATTCTACGGTTCAGATTCATTCTGGATTCAACGACTGCGATTAAATCGCGAAATCGCACATCGCGATTTCGGGTTTCTCGTTGTCAAGAGGTTTTGACATTGCAAAGTGTCGATTCCCGATCCTCGATACTCCATGCAGAGATTCAACGGTCCAGATCACTTCTAGCTCGACGGCTCAGATTAGATCTCGTGATTTTTCACATCGCGATTACTCCCACTTCTCCTTGTACTTTAAAGGGCGTGCAGGTTATCCTTGATCCGACGATGATCGGGTCTTGCGCTTGGATCTAACGGTCACTGAGTCATCTCCACAACCACAACTGTACTCGCCATCAATGACAAGTATACACTGCCTGTTCATTGGCTGTTACATATTTACCAACAACGATGACTATATGGGGTTTGGACAGTCAAATCCGAGATGACACATGTTCACATTAAATGTCGCAATAGAGACGATACCTATGGAGTCGAAAAAGAGACGTCATGTGAAACGACGTTTGAGGGGGTCCGATGTTTGTCGTTCTCTTGACAATATAAAGTGGGAATTGCGTCGAACGCGCTGTCGAAATTTGACCCAAATGTACTAGTGTCTGAAAGGATATGTCAAAGCCACAAGGCTTCTTGAATTGCATTTACCGCTATTCGGTACTCTGCTTTTGTTGAAGAAATTGCAATAGCCTGTTGTTTCTTACAGGCCCAAGTGAAAGGTCATGGACCAAGGCTGAAAACATAACCTGTAGTAGACTTCCGATCATCATGGTTGTCGGTCGTCGGTCTTCCGACGTCCCTAACGTCGGTCACATGGCATCCAGGTTGTGGAGACCGACGAAATGGGATGTCAGAATTCCGATGTCTCCGACGTTGCTGTAGTGACGATTATATGGGGTTTGGACAGTCAAATCCGAGATGACATGTGTTCACATTAAACGTCGCAATAGAAACGATACCTATGGCGTTGAAAAAGCGACGTCATGTGAAACGACGTTTGAGGGGGTCCGATGTTTGTCATTCTCTCAACAATATAAAGTGGGAATTGTGTCGAACGTGCTATCAGAATTTGACCCAAATGTACTAGTGTCTGAAAGCATATGTCAAAGACATAAGGCTTCTTGAATTGCATTTACCGCTACTTGGTACTCTGCTTCTGTTGAAGAAATTGCAATAGCCTATTGTTTCTTACAGGCCCAAGTGACAGGTCATGAACCAAGGCTGAAAATATTACCTGTAGTAGACTTCCGATCATCATGGTTGTCGACCCAATCTAAATCAGTGAAACCAACCAATAAAGGAGTCCCCCCTGAAATGTAATGTATCCTGAACTGAATTGTACCCCAGACATATCAAAGTATCATTTTAGCTGCTTTCCAACGACTTTCATGGGGTGTTTTCATATACTGGGAAACAAGACCAACAACAAAGGAAAGATCAGGATGGGTATGAGTCAAGTATAAGAGGCTACCAACTAACTGACGGTACAAGGTGGCCTCAACTTCAGGAGAAGTACAGGTGGTAGCAAGCTTGACTCCAGACTGGAAGGGAGAAGGGGTTGGTTTAAAATCTTCCATGTGAAAGTGACAAAAAAGGTCACAAGCATACTTAGATTGGGAAAGAAAAATTCCTTCATTGGTTTGCAAAACTTGGAGGCCAAGGAAATAGTGCAAAAAACCTAAGTATGCCATTTCAAATTTCTTCTTAAGGCTGGTTTTCACATGGTTTAAAAGTTTTGAGTCACTACCAGTAAGGATAAGGTCATCAACATAAAGGAGAAAGATTATGAGATGGCTTCCTGCTTTCTTGGTATAGACATTAGGATCATAATGACATCTAGAAAATCCAATGTCGATAAGAAAGCTGTCCATTTTGGCATACCAAGCTCGGGGAGCTTGGTTAAGACCATAAATATATTTCTTAAGGCGACAAACAAGGCTAGAGTCATTCTGGACATAGTCAGGAGGTTGTTCCATGTAGATTTCTTCTTGCAAATCCCCATGCAAGAAGGCGGATTTAACATCCATCTGATGGACCTTCCATTTATGTGAGGCAGCAAGGGAAAGAACAAGGAATATGGAATTCATTTTGGCTACATAGGCAATGGTTTCATTATAGTCAATTCCATCAACTTGGGAAAATCCTTTGGCAACTAACCGAGCCTTGTGTCTTTCAACACTTCCATCTTATGCATACTTAGTTCCGTAGACCCATTTACATTTGACAAGTTTTCTTCCTTTTGGAAGAGGTACAAGATCCCAAGTATCATTTTCCATTAAAGAAAAATACTCCTCATTCATTATTGTACCCCAATCTAGATAACCTGAAGCTTCTACAAATGTCTCTAGATCATGATTCTCTAAAACTTGAGCCAAAAGAGAAGAGACTCGCTAGAACAAAGAGCGTGTCCGACGCTAATACGAAGGATCACCGACAAGACCACCAATTGCTTCTCGTGTTGAACGGATCCATCTAGAAAGCAGTGGTGCTGGTGATGGTTCAGGTTCAATGGACTTATCTGGAGGAAGGTGAGCAAGAGAAGGTGGATTTTCATCCTCACTGTAATCATCTAAAGAAGAAACCAGAATAGGAATAGAAGAAGGCACAAACGCTGAAGATAAATCACAAGCTGAAGAATGCACAATCGCCGAATTAGGCTCATAAACCAAAATATTTTCATCAAATTTAACATCTCTTATAATAATACTTTCATTACAATGTGGTTGAAGAAGTATATAACCTTTGACATTTTCAAAATAATCAACAAATATACACTTCTCACTTTTAGGCTGCAATGCTTTCCTTTTCTCATCAAGAGTGTGAGCCCATGTCATACTGCCAAATACACGGAAGTGACATACATCTGGTTTAATTTTAGTCCAAGCTTCTTCCGGTGTTATATTTTTATGATCCTTTGTGGGAGTGGGATTTACTATGTAATTTACATAGTGATGGCGTCCGCCTAATACTTTAGACTTAATCCTTTATATTGGATCATACAATTAGCCATTTATTTTAATGTGCGGTTCTTTATCTTAGCAACACTATTTTGTTGTGGTGTATATGGAACAACGTGTTGCATTTGGATGCCTTGTGTAGTGCAATAACTTGTAAAATTATTGTTCACATATTCGTCTCCATTATATGTTCTTAACATTTGAATTTGATGTCCAAATTGCTTTTCTACAAGGGCCTTGTAGGCCAAAAACTTGTCAAAAACTTCGCTCTGAAGTTTTAAGAAGTAAACCCAAGTACGTTTTAAAAAGTCATCAATGAAAGTTAAGAAATACTTGCACCCAGAAAAAGAAGGAGAAGAAAGTGGACCACACAAGTCACTATGAACAAGCTACAAAGGGTCTGAGTCGTGCCAAGAGGCACGTTTGTCAAAACTATCCCGATGATGTTTGCTGGGAACACTGTTGGACACACCGACTACACTAAGAGGGGGGGGGTGAACAATGTAGGGCTCTTTTTTTCTTAGAACTTCCCTTTCACAAAACTCATTAATTAGAAATCACCATTTACTCATTACTTATTTTTGTCATTTATAACCAGTTAAATGTGAACATACAACAACAACATATATCAACAACATACCATCAATAAATCATCACCACAAGGAACACAAAGAACACAAGATGTATGTACAATTTTATTTTTATTACGGACTACAATCCTTGGGTTATCAACAATAACTGAATAAAGTACAACTCTACAAGAGCACCAACTCTATAATGCAAGACTCGACTTACACCCTCACCACCAACTGAGATGAGGCAACAATCCTCAACAAATATCAATCTGTCAATAGGTACGCGACTTGTCGGTAGTGCAACATGCATATGTACGTGCCCTACCAGTAGTACAACTCACGTATGTACGTGGTGTTACACATTATTTTCGTCATCCCTATGACCGTTAATGATGTAAACCTATTTGTTGCCTTCAGAGGGGTCAGTGGCTTGAGTTCCTGAAGAAAGAAGAGAGAAGAACTTTTCCTAAGAAAATAAGTTGCACTCTCCTTTGTCAAAACCCTATTAAAGAGGATGTTCGCAGGTTGCTATATAGGCAGGGTGCGAGAATGCCTGATTCTCACAGGCTGCACCATAGCTGGGTTGCGAGAGATTCGCAAGTTTCTCTATAAGCAGGGTGCGAGAATGCTCATACGTGGGAAAAACGGGCATATTCTCGATGCTTCTAGAAGGAGAAATTTCCATGGTGAGGTGGCATCTGAATGGTTTGGATCTTACTCGCTTTCATGATTTAGTGGGATCATCCTAACCTCCTCACCTTATCCTCTTCAGCTTATAAAAGGAGAGGATATCTCATGGAGAAAGTTAGTTGTTTTTGGCTTGGGATTGTTAGCTTGGTTAGAGTGGCTTTGAGATTTGCTTTGTCAAGATAGATTGTGAGTAGCTATTAGATCCATGGAGCAAGAAGTGTATGGGGAAGGAAGGACAGTTGGAAGGGACCTTACGACATCAAGGCCATGGTTGTAATCTCTCTTTCACGTTTAATATGATACAGTAATATGATTCTTTCCTATAAAGCTTGTTGTATTTTATTGTATGATTCCTTGATCACATACATAGGTTTATATTGAGTTTATGCTATTTGGTTGGTTGCGATCTTTTGCAGGTTCATCATTGTATGAGTGTTGGAACGGAGCTAGGATGGCGACGGCGGGAGGAAGCGACATTTAAATGGTATGTCACCCATCCCTCTTTAGTTAGTAAATTCAATATCTAAAACTTAAGGAAAGCGTCATGTTCTAGTGCGTTTTTTTCTAGATCTAGGTGGATCTAGGGAGATCAGTTAGTGTCCGCACCTACCGATTTATCCGATAACAAAATTGGTGACTCCACTGGGGAACAGATTGTTTCCTAGTTAGTCTAGTTTCCCTTCCTTTGATTGCTTGTTTTCTAGTTTCTGAGTCTATGGGACATCCATCTAGACTCTATGGATCTAGAAGTTCACTTAGATTCCCTGTCCTTTTTCAAAATTTTCTTTGATTACAGACATTCTTGCATTGTACCTCTCTACAGCCTGCGAAAACCATTGATTTTTGCACCCTGCTGTTAGATCTAGTGCGAACTTCTCACACCCTACCAATGTCTAGCCTGCGAGAATACCTAACTCTCACACTGTACTCTACTGCTAGGTTGCGAACTTGTTTGTAAACTTTTTTGGATTGGGTCTTGTCATCTTTTGATGACCCAATTTTTCTTTGATCAGTTGGATTGAGCTTTTGGAGCCTATATTGATCTGTTTACAGTCTACTTGCCATTCTTTGAGTTACTTTTAGCCACATTGGCTTTGTTTGGTTTTGAAGGATTAGTCTCTTGCTTTGAGTATGTTTCAATTACAAAGTGTGTGTTTTCTTTAGAATTGTTTAGGGAAAGATCAGATTTCTTCTAAATAGTTCGCTTTAAAAGAAAACTTTTAGTTTGGGTTTCTTTGTTTTAAGAAAGTTCATTATTGCTTTTAGTGAAATTTTTGAAGCAAAAGGATTTAATTTCTTGATTTATATTAGATTGGGGGCATCCTTTCATTTGAAGTAGCGAAATTGCATGATTCTTGGCAATTTTTAGTCGTAAATTCTAAAAAATTTTCCCCCTCATGGCTGGGGGGGGGGGGCATGAATCGTGCATTGGTGTATAGTACCTTTTTCTCATTTCTTGAGAATCTTGATATTGATGAGTTTAATATATTTTGGGACATTGTGTATATGGGAATGATAAATGTTTTCTCCTTCTCGTAGCATAGCTTTCATTGAAATGAAAAGATTGCATCTTCATCTCTTTGCATAACTTTCGAGTCGGTCAAAAATCCATATTGTTCACGCCATTTTAATATCAGTTGTAGTACCAGTTGCAGTCAATTTTGAAGTTTTTAAGAGTTGGTAATTATTACCGTTGTTGCCAGATGGTGCCACTAGCTACAAATACTATCAGAGGTATGTATTCACATATGTTTAAACTATTAATATTTAAAGGGTATTTTCAGAATAAAGGGTCTCTTGCCATGGATCCAGAAGGATCTCAATATCCAACACATTCAGAGGAATAATGCGACCTAGGTTTGATTATTCTAATATGCATCTATTTGTTATGACATTATTTTGATCTAGGTTGCATGTTGAAGCCATGACCATCATTCTAACCTTTGGTCAAAATTTAAGTCAAATTATTATATTGATTAAAGTTGAGATCATAGAGTTTATTCTCAAACCCAACTTTCTGTCAAGATAACATATTGTCTTAGTACAAAAGACAGGTTGAAGAAATCACTTGTCATCTTGAGTGAAGGAGACTTGGAAGAAAAGAAACACACTCATTCTTGAGGACAAGACTCCAGGTTCTAGGTTTGATTAATTAAGTTAATAAGATTCAAATTTGCACATGACAAAGTTGATAACTACCCTTTACAAGTAAACACTATAGTTGAGGTAGCGGCCTTGGAAAAGTATTATACTTGGTAGCATGTGAGCATATTGAGATAAATGCTTAATGTAATCATTTACTAGATACAACTAACATCTCCTCTAGGAGAAACTTCTTGTGTTGGTTCCAGGTTACCATGGATGAATGTTTGATCACAACACTTTAAGAGTGTTGATGTCATTTCGTATTGTATTTCTTACTTTTGATCTTTGTTTCAGGCAAGTCACAAGTGATATCTCTAAAGGAGCTACTGTGGCGATTATTCATGCTATTGTTTTGTTACTATTATCAAAAGAGTATTATTCTTGCTTGTTTTTTTGTTGACCTTGTTTCAGGTCACTGGTGATAACCATGAGGAAGATATAGTGAAGGTTACAGACGACAAGATATGAGATGAGACATGAAAAATACTATGTACATGACCATATACATTCATGTACCATAGAAGATGAAGAAGCTATTTTTGAGATCCAAAGTATCTCATATGGAGATTGACTATAAGGAGTAGAAGGATCCAAAGATGACCAAACATTAGAGTTCATAGAAGACTTGGTCAAAGGATAATGAAGCCACCTTGACGGGAAGCAGAACTCGTTTGAAGTATGAATCAGCCTTTCATATTTAGAATTGGTATTCAACACAAAGTATACCTTGTAAGAGATGATGGAGTCCTTGTTGACTCAAAAGAAATCGAGAGTCCTGCTCTCAAAAAGGATCAGATGAAGATACATCTTTCAGGACTGGGAGACAGATGCCATGAGAAGACTATATTGTAGCTTCGGAGGAGATATGAAATCTCCTGGAATATTTCCTTGTTTCATTGACAGAGAAGGAATCCAATCAGAAAGACTAGGATATGGATTCTTCCATGAGACTGGAAGAGAAGTCAACATTGACTTCCAAGATTGATCTATACAGATCAAGCATGTTGCATATGTACAAAGCCTGATGTGTGTCTAGAGGATTCTCCCAGCAAGAGGGAGAAGACTATGACGAGACACTTACTCCAGTAATTGGAGAAATAGTTCCAGTATTTATGAAGACAACTAGAACAACCATGATTCATATATAGTATGAAAAGCAGGGGGAGAAATCCCCATATTTAAAATTGAGTGGCAGTTGGTGCATTACATTAGTTGGGTCATGGAAACATGACTACAATAAAATATAGAGTTACCTCCATGAAAGAAGAAGAGATACCTTCAGTATGAGTTATTGAGCAACTCTCCATTTCATATGAAGTTGTTGTCATGATGAAGTAGAGGAGTTACTCTCATATTTCATCAATCATAGTGAGAATGGATCAACCATTCTCAGCTTTAGAGTAGCTGCAGGTGTAGAGTCCTAGTTCCAGAAGGAACAGTTGCAAAAAGAGGAGAGGAAATACTCTCAAGCAGTGACACAGATAGTGCTTTGCAGAGAGCACATAGAGCTAGCACATGTTTGTGCAGATTGAGTTGCAGCTGAGAAAGTGTACTAGATTGGTACAATGTAATGTGAAAATTTGGTTTGAAGTTGAAGATAGAAAGACTGAGGTATACAGGTTGAAGAAGGATTTGTACAGGATGAAACAAGCTCCTAGAGCTTGATATGGCATAATTGACAGTTTCCTGAAGAGCTTGGGCTTTACCAAGAGTAAAGTTGATTCTAACCTTTACCTCAAGGTTACGAATGATGAGTTGGTGATGTTACTACTATATGTAGATGATGTATTCTTGACAAGATGAAGAAAATCTCATCACATATTGCAGAAGAAGCTCACTACAAAGTTTGATGAAAGACCTAATGATTTATCTCTTAGATCTTGAAGTTTGGCAGAGCCCAGAGAAGATCTTCCTTAACCAAGGGAAGTATGTAGTTGAAATAATGAAGAGGTTTAACATGTTGGAATGTAAATCCATGTACACACCCATGGAAACAAAGTTCAAGCTCTTGGTAGATACCTCGTCAGATTCGGTTGATGCTACTCTGTACAGACAGATTATCGGTTCATTGATGTATCTGACGAATACGAGGTCAGATATATGTTTTGCTGTGAACATCTTGAGTTAGTATCTGGTAGAGCCCAGACGTGTTCACGTTGTTGTCACAAAACATGTGATGAGATACCTTAAGGGTACGTTGGATTTTGGTCTATGTTATACTAGATATCATGACTTCAGATTGTATGGATATATTGATTTAGATTGAGTTGGAAGTGTTTCTAGTAGAAAGAGCACTTCATGATGGTGTTTTAGTATAGGGTCATCCATGACTTCATGGCAGAGTATGGAGAAATCCAACATTGCTCCCATCACGACAGAAGCGGAATACATTGCTTCTTGTTCCGCCAGTTGTGAAGCCATATGCCTTCGGTTGTTATTGACATATCTATTTTATCTGGAGATGGAATCCATCATGATCCTATGTGATAACCAGAGTTGTATAAAGATGATGTGTTCCATGATGAGTCGAAGCACATAGAGATCATGTATCACTTCATTCATGATATGATGTAGAGAGGAGCTATAAAGCTCCAATATGTTGGCACAGATGAACATGTTGCAGATGTGTTGACCAAGCCATTGTCTCATGTAAAGTTTGAGCTCTTTCGAGAAAAGCTTGGTATAGTCTGAAAGGACCTCCCTCAAAAGGGGGAGTAGTGCCGATGATACTATGGTATCCTGACCAATAGCGGGTAGCTCAGTTAGGATTTTATATCCTAGGGGACTGATCATCCCTGGACAGATCCCGAAGGTTCGAAAGGATGGGCTGTCAAAGTACTTGTGCATGTATATTCTAGATTTGGTCAGTAGTGGTAGCTCCGTTAGGATTTTATATCCTAGGGAATATTTTGATTCCTGGGCAGATCCTTTGGATCTGTCAGAGTACCAAAAGATGTTGATGTCAACCTCGTGCTGAATATTTCCAGCTTCATGTTGATGTTGTTGTGATGCCATCCTTATGCTGAAAATTTCTAGCTTCGTGCTAATGTTGTTGAGATGCCAGCTTCATGGTGATGTTGTTGAGATGCCAGCCTAGTGTTGAATATTTCCAGCTTCGTGTTGATATTGTTGAGATGTTAGCTTCGTGCTGAATATTTACAGCCTAGTGTTGTTTTTGATGATGCTCCAGCCTTCATGTTGTGATGATTTTGTTGTTGATGATGCTCTGACCTTCATGTTGTGATGTTGTTGTTGATGATGCTCCAACCTTCGTGCTGTGATGTTGTTGTTGATGATGTTGTATCAACCTTGTGTTGTTATTGACGATGATGATATATTAGCGTTATACTAATCCATGTTGATGAAGATGATGATGATGTCACTTCAACTTCTTGTTGAAGATGATGATGATGATGATGCCACTTCAACTTCTTGCTGATGATGATGCCACTTCAACTTCTTGCTGATGATGATTCCACTTTAGCTTCTTGCTAAGGATGATGATGTTATTTCAACATTAATGATGAAGATGATGATGTCACTTTAGCCTCATGCTAAAGATGTTGATGATATTACTTTAGCCTCATGCTAAAGAAGATGATGATGTTACTTTAGCCTCATGCTAAATATTTTGATGATATTACTTTAGCCTCATGCTAAAGAAGATGATGATGTTACTTTAGCCTCACGCTAAAGATGTTGATGATGTTACTTTAGTCTCATGTTGATGAAGATGATGATGCCACTCCAGCTCCATGATGTGAACGATGTTGATGAGAAAAGCTTCTGATGATTTACAAATATTCCAGTTAGTGTTCCAGATGTTGTTGATGTTGCTTCCCTCTCTCTCTCCTAATGATGTTGTATTGAGTTGTGTCTGTAGAATACCCTTCTTGTTAAGGGGGGTGTTGAAATATTGTAACTACAAAGAGTATTCTATTTATTATTGAGTTATTATTCATTAGATCAATCCTCTTTTGTGGATTGATCATGTTGGTCATTGTAATTGACCAAATCCCCTTTTGTGGATTGGTCAAACCCTAAATATATTATGCAAATTGAGAAGTCAGCCCCCAGGATAATTAAAGTGGTTTTAACCACTAAGAAGACAAGTCGGCCCTGCCCAATGAAGAGACACCTTTTCATCACCTGCCAGTTTGTATAAATAAAGGAATCCAACGCCTCATTTGTTCACTCACTCATTCGATCATCCAGTGCACAAGTTTGGTAGTTGCAGTTGGGAGAAAAGGGAAGAGAGAGGCACATTGCTCAGTGTTGGATATTCTCTAGTGTTTTGGTTTATTGTCTTGGCATTGTATTAGCTATCTATATTAAGGAAGTTTTTTCTGGGTTTTCTTCCCCATGAGGGTTTACTAGGATAAATGTTGTGTATCTTGTGATTGTGTTTCTCTCAGTGATCGTACCTATGCTATTGTTATCTATTAAAGTGAAAAGAAACCTAATAATATATCAAAACTTAACACTTTCCTACATTGATCTAAAATTTGTAGGCATGTTTTCCTTCAAAGTTAGAATACCTTGTTGTAGAGGGTTGGTGATGAGAATATTCAATTTGTGATGTCCTAACTTAATCTTTAATATTTTATTGTCCATGTTGATTGTTGTAACTTGAGATGGTTCTTGGTTTCTTATAAACCATATCAAGATGAACCAACTTTAGATCCAATCTAGCTCTTGGACCAGAGGGGAATCCCTCAAAGCCAGATAGAAATTGGTTGCTCAATTTTACCAAGAAACAACTCACATCATTAAGCACAAGTGTCAAATTTGAATGTTGAAGAAAAGGATAAACAAGGTTGAAGACAATGATAACAACAAAAAAGGATGTAACTTTAGAGATTAGAAGCATAATCCATTGAGAATGAAATCTCATAGAACAAAGCATAAAGTTGATAGGTGGGTGGTAGAAGAAAATAGAAGCACTATTGTTCAAAAATAGAGAGAAAGTGGATTGTTGGGCATTGTTTCAATGAATCTAGCTCTAAAATAAATGTAATACATTGAGAATGAAAACGAATTCATTATCAAAGCATTCAATTCAATCTTAGTAGTGGTTTATTGAATATATATAAAGTGCAGGAAAGGGTCATAACTGAAATCCTTTCACTATAAATCTTACTTATGCAAAAATAATTCACACACAAATAAGACTTGATAAAAATATTCATTTAACAGTGGATGTAGTACCAAATTATTAACTTGCACATTAAGATTGCATAGAGAAGAACAAATATGGAATTTTGAAAAAGCGTAACACTAAAAATAGAAAAAAAAAAAAAACATGGTTTTATTGTTATAAGAGATGAATCCAACGAATCTCTCTGAATAATAAAATTTTACAGAATCGATAGCCCCATGGGTTCATCAAAGAGACCAAAATCATCTTTATTGTTGAAATTTTCTCCACACCCCCATTTTGTTATTGTGATGCTTTCAAATATGAAATTATTAGCTTATTTGTTGCCTTAAAATTTGATATCGTCGAACATAAATCAATTATTACAAGTTTTTGTACAACAATTTCATAGCTTATACAATTACCATCCATTATGAACTTGTCATAAAGAAACTAATTAAAACTTATCTAGATGCTCAATACGAGCCAATATTTTAGAAACCGCTTCATATAAATAGAACAAATTGATAATGATTAATCATGCAAATGTCCATTTGCATGTTTAACACATAACAAGAAAATATTGATGCGAATCTGATTAAAAAACCTGTAAATTCGATCTTCTATGAGTGACAAGACCTTCATATGATCTGACTTGATAACTAAACTAGAGATCAAACTAGAAATTTTGTTGATGACAGAGACTTCAACTTATGTGACTTTGGTGTAATAATTCTTCATGGTTGCATTAGAACATGTCAACTTATATTTGGTTGTGAACTGAACCTTTTGATAAAACGACAATAGGTATAAATGAGTGTTAAGTTGAACTCATCGTACTTTCCATGTACATACATCTGATTGCACAAGTATCTTTATTTTGATGATCTGGTATTATAACTTAACATAGCTTGGCAGGTTCTTATTCAATAACACGTGGTAGGCTCTGATTGAATGATGCATGGTTATATGTGGCAGACATTGATTCAAAGGTGTCGGCAATACATACTAATAATAATATTTCACAAAGCAATACATATTACCTCTACCATTAAGCTACGTTGTATGCTTATTAGTGGAAAGTTATTTCCCACGGGCGGTCACTCGTGGTTTTGAAAACCACTGAGGGAGGGGCCGCACTCGTTCCTTTAATTGATGTGTTTCATTCTTTGAAACCACTTTATATCATCGTGGGGGGTCCCCTTTTTATTAAACATTTTGTTGTCAGGAGGGGTCGTGGTTCATTGTAAGTTGTTGATTTATTTGTTGGAGCACACAATTCCTTGCAAACAATGCAAAGTTTATTAACATATAAAAACAAAATTTAAAATGAAATTAAAATAACTTATATAAAACTAGATTATATTAAAATCAATACGAAATTAATAAAAGTAATACTAACGTTTAAAATTTATATAACTATTATTTACAAAAAGTAATTAAACCTAAAATTAAAGAAATTATAAGAATTAAAACATATTAACTAATTAATATCTATTTAGAACTAATATATATATATATATATATATATATATATATATATATATATATATATATATATATATATATATATTAAAAATTTAAACGATGTTACAACATTGGCGTTGCCTCGCATGCCTTCAAATCAAGGTTGATTGAAAATTTTGAATCATTTGTCTTCCATATCCATCACTACAAAATCATGTTTATTGACAAAATAGTTGGCCTGGATAGGTTCATATTTCTATATC
>ML856204.1:12612-27803 GCA_009831015.1 Picea engelmannii | reverse complement strand
ATGAAGTATTGGTGTTTGCTCCTCCACTTGATAAAGTCATCCAAGGTTCCATTCATCCTACACAAGAAGAAGAGAATGTGGTTAGTCATTTTCCTTTTTAGGTTTTTAATGATGCTATGTTATATTATTCAGAAGATGAAGAAATAGAGGAACCCTTGAATGCACTAAACCCTCCATGATATAATAATAGTGATGATGTGATTGAAAATATTGATGAAATTATACATGTTGGGAGATGTAAATGGGATGTAATTGGTCACCGCGGGGATCCTATTTATGATATTGAATGACATCTTCAATTGTTGCCTTTACAACAACCATGTGTAACTACTGCTAATTCAAATATTTGGCAACACAAAGATGGCATGATCACTGACTTGTTCAAACCACCCAAGGGTGACTTATTGTAGCATTGTCATAATGATTTTCGGTCTTACCTTGAGGATTTCGATACATATCCTTTTGAGCACTTGGATTTACTCTAGGAAGAAAATTTTCAACCACCGTGGTGCTCCAATTTTGATAAGGGGGAGCACATGATTTTCCTAGAGAAGGGTTCTTGTGATGAGGTTTTCCAGCCCCCTTATTTTCCTTTATCTCGCTACGTCACTAAGGATGCAGCTGGGAAACATGCTCCTTGTGTCAAACTCTTTCCATAGATTTTCTTTTTCTTAGAATTTATGGGTAGGTTGAATACTTTAAGAAGAAGCCTTATACCTCGATCTTTCAACCTTTCCCTAAGAAGTTGTCAGTCATCCTCCAAATTATTTTTCATCCCATGTCAAACCTCAAGGAATGATGAGGTTCAAGGTAGTCAACCTTCAAAGCCTCCTAGTCAACCTCTTGAGTCTTTTTCCCTTCAAAACCCTTGTCAAAGATTGATTGAGTATTATTCTGGAAATGTGACTTGGCATGATTTTGTCCCTACCTCCCGCCTCCATTAGTTAGATTTTATGATTAAATGTGATATAATGATTATCTAGCCCATGTTCTTTTTGTGCTTGAATTATGCTTGTTTTGGTTTATAATGAAGCACAAGGGTAGATATTATGATGCATTTATAGGATGGTTTCACTTGTTATATGATTATACCTAGCATTTCTTACTAACGTAGAATAGTGTAGGTAGGTTAGCATAGGAATTTTCATCCTGCATTCCATTGTATATATCGTGCATATCATAATAGTATAGTTGCATCTTGATTTACATATTACAATGCTACATTTGTATATATTATGTGTTCAAATCTACATGTTAGAACAAAAATATTGGAAAATTTTGTTTTCAACATTTTCTTTTAGATTTTTATAATTTTTTAAGAATAAGGGGTGATAGCACCACCACAGATGCTTTGATGATTTTGCTTGAGTGTGTAGGCACAAGTCATACTAGATATGTTGTGGTTCTCTTGCACTCTACGGTAAGCACATGTCCCCAAGCAGGAGCCTAACATTACCCCCTCAGCCCAGGGATAAATAATGAGATCATGTCTCCAGGCTCACATGTACCAGACATGGAGTGCCAAGATCCAGATTAAATAGTAGAACTCCGCAGGGCCCCTACTATCATGAATTGCACTATCGATCATCCCCAACAATAGAAGAGCATCCATCACACTGACCTAGCCCCAGAGGGAAGCATGCCTTGCTTCATGAGGTAATAAGTCTAGTTTCATGGTAAGTGTCACTTTAATAATTTAAGCACTTGAATATGTTGCAAAGAATAATTTCTTGATTACATAACGTTTTCTTGGAAATTATACCTTTTCCTTATTCAACCTAGATGGGTGTCATTACATCCTAGTAAGCTAGTCACCCTCAAGAATGGGGTGCTACTGGGGCGTTCCTTGAAAAATCATCGTATCATTCCCAATCATACTTATCACTTTCCATAATCCTTCCATATAGTCTCCTCATATTTTGGGTTTTTGGGTGCACTGACCTAAGAAGGGATCATACCTCATTTCAAGTGAAGAAGGGGTTGAAGGCCTAGAGGAGAATGTAGCCAGAAAAATATAAAATCCAATCATAAACCTTCTAGATGCTTTCCTTGGGATCCTAAGAACAATGAAACGCTTCTCAAAAAATGAGGGACCCATAAAATAAATGACTAATTAATCAATCATGCCAACCAAGGTAGTGTGTATGTGGGCTATGCATTTCCTTTTTAGTGCCCATTATTGTATTCAACTTGGAAAAGCATGATAACCAAGGTATAGTGTATGTGGGAAATGTATTTCCTTTTTAGTGCCCCTGATTGTCTTCAACTTGGAAACACTCTAATAAGTTAATGGAATATGGGTTTGGAAAATTGTTGCATTGCGGATAAAGGGCAACACACCCTCTACAAAGGCACCCATAAATGAAACAATATGAACCCTTGTATGTCATGAAACCCATTACCAAAAGTCTTACCCCATTCCACCTCATACTCACACATGAATTAGATATGTTTCCCTTGGGAAACATCTTTGACTTGGGGATTAATTGACCCAATAATATACCTTGACACCCCTCCCACACTTAAATTTGACAAATTGTATAAGGTCTTTGAGCATTTGTTTAGTTTGAAGAGGGGGGTTTTATGCACATATTTGGGTGGATCCATTATTATATGTGGCTTAATTGGCATGATTCTTGTGACTTATGAACCCTTGGAGGCGCATATCTTTTTCTTTGCAAGACCTTTCCTGGTGGACAGGTATTCATGAGGAGATGATTTTGTTAGGAACTTCGAGACCAAGGATGGATGTTAGGCCCCATGTATGGGGAAACATTGTGATGATCATTTGTACCTTGAAGGAGGAGGTCGTTGCACTTGGGGGTACTCTAGCATGGCTAGTAGACGAGCTCCCACCTCCTTCCACTTGGACACTAGCCTTTGGAGGCTTGGACATCACCCTACTATCCCATGACATCATTTAGGGATTGGTGGAGGTGATGCTTCAATGGAGGAAGACTATGATGTGACATTTGGCGTGTGTGGCATGGAGCATGTCTTTTGGAGGCATAACATTGCACCTTTTCCAGCCCAATGTTCCACATTTGATCTCAACATCACCCTAGAAGGGCATGATGTCACCCTTTTTAGGGTTGTTTTATTTAAAATTTGAATTTTGTAATTATAAGGGGAATTTCTTAAGGTCGACCCCTCTTTTATTATGGACAAATTATTATTGCAAGGTATTGTATAAATAAAGACCTTAGCATTTCATTTTTCATCATAAATCCTCCTCACACAAGAGTATCAAATCTGAATTTTTTTCCCTAGTGGCAATATTGACTCTTTTACTTGGTGTGATATCTCTTGGAGGAAAACTTGTGGATACTTCTTGGCTCATTTAAGGTGAAATTTTCTACAAATAGGGTTTTTTGCTTGATTATTCTTGGTGAAGTAAGGAAAATATGCAATTTTCATTTCATGTATTGAATGTTTATGGTAAATTTTACTTGTTCATATTGAAGATTAAGAGATTGCTTGCTTGAAACCCTAGGAGAGGAACATAATATGTTTCTTTCTCTCTCTAGAATACTTCATCCATTGATTTGATAAGAAACCTCATCTAGGGTAAACTACCAAATCCCTAAATTGCTAACACTTTCGGAGTTGGTTCTAGAAGCTTGTTGTTATTACCTTAAAAAAGAAGAAGAATTCATTAGAGCCCAAAAGTGCTTGCTCTATAGCAAAATTCTTCTCTTAAGGTTTGGAGTTTAAGGCCCTAAAGTGCTAGCACCTTAAACTTCATCTCATTTCCTTGGACATTGCTATCATTATTTTTTCAAGTGACATTTTCATTGTTGTTGTAATTGACTCCATAGCCCAAAAGGAACTAGTATCATAGCTCTTGTGAATGAATTTGATCAAACAAACTCTCAAACCTTATTGTCTAAGGATTTTACTAACTTTTTCTAACCCTAGATTAGCTTACTCTATTGATTTTATTGTTGTTGTTGAAAAACAATGCTACAACCATCTAACTTAATTGAATTTGGTGCATACACTAATCTAATATTAACTTAACTCACTCAGAAATTGATTGGGATAAGTGTGAATTGTTCTATTGGATAAATGTTAAGTTTCCACTGTCTTTTTTTGCAATTTTGATTAGTTTTTCTCGTGGTTGTTGCAAATTATTAATCATTGTTGTAACGTGTTATATTGCTGCAATTTTGTATTAGCTAGCATATATTTTAATTCTCTATTGTCTCTTAAGGATTATCATACTGGTACGTGGAAAATTGTTATACATATGTTATATTTGTTCTTGTTCCATGCAGGTACCCGGAACACTTCCTTTGCCTCAATTTCACAGATATAGACCTTTGACTTAGGTAACCAGTGAGAGGGTGCTCCAAGCTTGGATATATCACTTGCTATCTGATCCCTTGAGGTTACTGGGGATGCCTCCCCTGTGGTGGATCTCATCCATCACTAAAACATGGATATTTCCTACTAAGGTGGTGGGTTATCTTGTAGTTACACATATTTGGGGACTTGTGTTTGGGCTTTGGCATAAGTACAAATCTCGCGATAACATGAAGCATTTTCTTGGACTGAAGAAGCAAACAAATCTTTTGAAAACTTAAGGAGGCTATGTGTACAATTCCTGTCCTAGCCACACTTGACTTCACAAAAACATTTATTGTAGTGTGATGCCTTAGGCCATGGAATTGGTGCAGTTTTAATGCAAGAAGGAAGGCCCCTTGCTTTTGAAAGAAACCAACTTAAAGGAAAAAAATCACTAAAATTAATTTATGAAAAAGAAATGTTGGCCATACTACATGTAGTTAATAAATTACGCCCTTACCTAATAGGAAGACACTTCAAAGTAAAAACATATCATGATAGTTTGAAGTAATTATTGGAGCAACGATTATCTTGAGAAGAACAACAAAAATGGGTTACAAAGATGCTAGGTTACAACTTTGAAATTATCTACAAGAAAGGAAAAAATAATATTGTGACATATGCACTTTGAAGGAAAGAATAAGAAATAGAGGGTTCACTATGTGCTATTTCTATTCCGCAATCATATTGGGTGGAAGAAGCAAGGATAAAATGGAAGCAAGATCAAGAGGTATCTAAGATAATTCAACAACTACAAGAGGATCCCAATGCATTAGATAAATTTGTATGGAAGAATGATTTGCTATGGTATCATGATTGTCTATATTTATGTAATAATTCCCAACTCAAACATAAGGTCCTTCTAGAATTGCACACTTCTCCTATTGGAGGAAATTTAGGGTTCTTGAAAACTTACCACATGATCAAGAAAGATTTTTTCTAGGAAGGTCTTAAAATTGATGTTGAAAAGTTTGTGTCTAAATGTGTGGTTTGCCAACAAAATAAGGGAGAGACAATCAAGACTCCGGGTCTCCTACAACCATTAGTTATATCAATTCAAAGTTGGGAAGAAGTTTCAATGCATCTTAGTATAGGTTTACCCAAATCTAAAGGAAAGACTATCATAATGGTAGTAATGGATCAATTAACTAATTATGCCTATTTTTGCTCTCTCTCTCTCTCTCTCTCTCTCTCTCTCTCTCTCTCTCTCTCTCTCTCAAAGAAAGTGCAGTAGCTGCAAAATTCATAGATGAAACATTTGAAAACCTACATAGAGTCCCCAAGATTATTGTAAGTGACAGAGATCCAATTTTCACTGGAATTTTTGGATTGAATTCTTTTTTTGTGTTAGTTTTTGTAGCTTGGAGGTACTTTTGCATTGGCGATGCCTAGCATGTAGAAGTGAACGAGCAAAATTCTCTCTCTAGTGATTTGACTTTATAAAGTTAAGTGAGGTATTTTATTATTTAGTGAGTAAAAGTGACTTTATAAAGTTTGGGTCACTTAAGTGATTTAAGTGAACTCAATGAAAGATTAAGTCATGTCCGTTGATATTGTGGAGTAAGATTGAATATCAACCATTGAGATCTAGGGTTAAGGAAGATACTCATTAATGAATAAATAAAAGGAGCATTTGAGAGAGTGGGGTGCACTTTTCAAGGGAGATTGAGATGGAAAGTGAAGAGACACATTTTCCAAGAGAGATAGAGCTGAAAGAAAATGAGTAACAACAAAGGAGGATTGGTGAAAATCCAAAGGAGAGGGAGCACACATCGAAATATAGCTACATCCATTAAAGGACAATCTGTATAGTATGAATTTTAGAGCAGGTTGTGCAATGCATTTAATGTTGGCCATACAATAGAAGAAATGCACAGATTTCATGGCATTTGATGCACAAAAGTCGAGGCATGTAATACTTGAGGAAAACCATACAACACCATACATAAAGGTACAAGAAGTCTACATAGAAATCCAGACAGTCAAGTCCATACAACCATACAATAGAAAAGTACAGGTTCATACAATAGATTCCATGCACATAAATCAAGGGACTTCGGCACACAAATCGAGGTGAAATGTTCGCACATATTTCAAGATAAGTACTCCTGTAATTAATGTTGAAAGGTTGTTGTTGTAAAATCATAATTTTTTCCTATGAGCTCAATAAAATAATCTCTCCTTGGTTGGTTTTCCCTTCGGGGGTTTTCCAGGGGCATTGCACAAAAATATCTGTTTCAAATGTGTACTTGAATGTTGTCTATTGTTTATTTGTTTCCGCTGCTAAGTTTCAATTGCTTATTCATTTGTATTTCTTGTCATAAACTATTGTTGAATGCTACTTGTTTATTGCATTATTGTTAAATCTTTACTGGAGGTTGAAATCATAGTTTGACTAAGTGTTTGACGAAAGCCACAATAAATTTAACATGGTATCAGAGCTTGGGCTTCAAGGTTCAGTGGACAGAGTTTGACACTTGGATAGCAGTATTTTGCAGGGTTTTTTTCTTGGAAGAAAGAAGGGAAAAAGGGTATTTGTCAGTAGGAAAAGGATGACTTCCAGTCTCAGGTATGAGGATAGATTGGAAGGGATATTCAACTTCTTGCAGTGGAAGGTAAGGATTGCAACTATTCTATAGGAGAACAAATTGTGGGCATTTGTAAGTACCACAATGACAATGTCGTCGTCAGATCCCATTTCCCTAGACCTTCATGAGGTGAAGGAAGCAAGGGTGCGAAGAATAATCTTGGATGGATTAAAAGACCACATGATTCGAAATTTGGATGAGAAGTTGACAACCAAGGAGATGTAGGATGCAATGATACACTTGTACGAGAATAAGAACGAGAATAGGAAGATGGCTCTAAGGGACAAGCTCCACAACACTAGGATGGACAAGGGAGAGAGTGTGGGCTCCTATCTCACCAGGCTTAGAAAAGTGAATGATGAGTCGGTAGTTGTAGAGGAGATTATTCCAAACTTGGAGTTAGTGCACATATCCCTAAAGTGGTTCACCAAAGAGTGGGATGTTTTCTTGAAGTGTGTGGTGGGGAGAGAGAAGCTCCTGGGTTAGATCAGACTATGGGATAACTTTACTTAGGAGGAGATACGAGAGGGTTCTCAGAGTAGAGATCAAGAGAAGGAAGAGGGTGGTGTAGACAAGGAGAATGTTTCTCTTGTGGGAAAGAAAAAAGACAATAAGGACATGAGCAAAGTGAAATGATTTACATGTCATAAGGCTAGCCACTATGCTAGTCAATGTCTGAACAAGAAGAAGAGAAAGAAGGATCCATAGGTATCAACATCAACTGAGGTTGTTGAGTGTACTAATAAGTCAGAGAAGGAATTTTCTCTGATGAATTATCTTTCAAGCAATGGTTGCCTAGTGTGAGAGGATAATGAAGCATCGTTTCTGGACAATGGTGCATCTCGACATATGACGGAAATGAGGTCAGTGTTCCTTCATTTTTCAAAGGTAGACTCAAATTGTTATGTGGGTTATGGGCTAGCACCAGACATATAGTTAAAGGGGTTAGATGCGTGAGATTCCAGCTAGAGTCAGGAGGTTTTTTGGAGTTGGTCGAGGTATTGTTTGTTCCAGAGATACTAGTAAATTTACTCTTAGTGTCAGCTTTGGAAGTTGAAGGAAGTGGATTTGTGTTCTTCCATGGACTGGTGTTTCTATATCTAGAGAGAGATACTCCAGACACAACAGTAGTGCTTGGTGTCAAGTATGATAGATTATATAGGTTGTTGGGACAACCTGTGGTTAGATCCAGTGGATTCTTGGATTTAGAATATGTGTCAGTATCAGAGAGTGAGAGGTTGCTCGAAAGAGTTAGTGGATACCAGGGACTTAGAATTTTTCCAGTACTCTCAGAGGACTCAGCTGGTATGAGATGACACAATTGGATGATCAGGAGAGTGAGGAGACTCCTAGGATAATTTCTTGGATGGATAGGTCTCAAGATTAGAGTTCAGCGTAGGTAGCAACAAGGGATACCAGTTCAAAGGGATCAATTAAAACAACATATGAGATGATGGGGTTAGAGACAGATTCTGGTAGAGGTTCCAGAATTGCCTCCCTCACTAAGAGGGAGTGTTAGTTTTTGTAGCTCGGAGGTACTTCTGCATTGGTAGTGTCTAACATGCAGAAGTGACCGAGCAAAAGTCTCTCTCTAGTGACTTGACTTTATAAAGTGATTTTATAAAGTTAAGTGGGGTCTTTTTTTATTAATGAGTAAAAGTGACTTTATAAAGTTTGGGTCACTTAAGTGATTTAAGTGAACTCAATGAAATATCAAGTCATGCCTCTTGATCTTGTGGAGAAAGATTGAATTGGTTGCATTGAGATATAGGGTCATGGAAGTTACTTATTAATGAGTAAATAAAGGAGCATTTGAGAGAGTGGGGCACACTTTTCAAGGGAGATTGAGAGGGAAAGTGAAGAGACACATTTTCCAAGAGAGATAGAACTGAAAGGGAAAAAGGAACAAAAAGAGAGGATTGGTGCAAATCCCAAGGAGAGGAGGCATGCATACCAAGATAGCTACAACCATTAAAGGACAGTCCATACAATACAATTTTAGAGAAGGACGTACAATGCATTTAATGTTGTTTGTACAACATAGAAAATGCACCGACTTCATGGAATTTAATCCAAAAAAATCGAGGCATTTAATGTTGGAGTAAAACCGTACAACACCATACAAAAGGTACATGAAGTTTGCATAGAAATTGAGACAGTAAATTTTGTACAACTATACAACAGAAAAGTACATGGATGTACAATAGATTTCAGGCACAAAAATCAAGGGACTTTGGCACAGAAATTGAGGTGAAATGTTGGCATAGATTTCAAGATAAGTACTATTGTAATTAATGCTAAAAATATTGTTGTTGTAAACTCATAAATTTTTCTTGTGAGATCAATAAAAAAATCTCTCCTTGGCTGGTTTTCCCTTTAGGGTTTTTCTAGGGGCATTGCCCATAAATATTTGTGTTAAATGTGTACTTGAATGTTGTCTATTGGTCATTTATTTCCGCTGCTAAGTTTCAAATTGCTTAGTCATTTGTATTTCTTCTCATAAAGTAGTATTGAATGCTAGTTGTTTATTGTATTACTGTTAAAGCTTTGTTGGAGGTTGAAATCAGAGTTTGACTAAGTGTTCGATGAAATTCACAGTAAATTGAACATCTTGTTTAGGTACTTAATTGGCTCATAGCTCATCTTACCATCCTTAATCCGATGGGAAAAATGAGATTGTAAATAAATGTCTAGAAGGATATCTTAGTTGATTTGCATATGATAAACATATACAATGGGTCAAGTGATTTCCCTTGGTCGAATGTTGGTACAACACATCATTCCATACTTCATCAAAAATATCCCCATTTCTGGTACTTTATGGATATCATCCTCCATCCATCACATCTCACTTGAAAGTGACTGCAAAGGCTCAGGCAGTGGAGGACCAGATAGGGAACCAAAAAGAGGTTCTCAAACTATTGAAGGACAACTTGGTTATGGCACAAAATAGGATGAAACAACAAGCAGATCAACATTGCAGTGAAAGAGAATTTGAAGTGGGGGACTGGGTATTTTTTAGGCTACAACCATATAAACAGATGTCCCTTAACCAACAAAATAAGAACAATAAATTAGCACCCAAATATTATGGCCCCTATAAGGTATTGCAAAGGATTGGAAGTGTGACTTACAAATTGGAGTTGCCTACATCTTCACGTGTACATCCAATCTTCCATGTTTCTTGCTTAAAGAAGGTAATTGGTGATAAGATCTCAATACAAACTATTTTTCTAGATATTAATGAAGAAGAGAAAATCATACTAGAACTAGAAACAATCCTTGAAAAAAATGTTAAGCGACTGCAAAATCACACAATTGTTGAGTACCTCGTCAAATGAAAAAACCTACTAGTGGAAGAGGCAACATGGGAAGGTGAGTTCTTCATGCAGAAACACCCACAGTTAGTCAAGTGTTGAGGACAACACTTGTTTGAAGGGGAGGGGAATGTTAAGCCCTAGAAAAAGCCCCATGTTATGTATAAAACCCCTTATTAATCCCTTAAATAGTGAATTATTACATTTCTAGTGTTATATTAGTAGGTCGGCTAGAACCCTTAATAGTACCCTTTCATTATAATTCAATACTTTGTATCCTATATATACTGGATCATCTTATCTAATCTCATATTGTATTATGAATTGGATATATGGTAAAAGGAGGTTTTCCCCTTGAAGTGGACTATATTCATTGACTTTTTATCATTTTCAAGGCATTGAATCATAACAATTTGGTTCTTGGTTGACTGTCTACAATTTTAAATCACACTCTCTTAAGGCTTGGTAACCCATCGATTCATATCACATCTTTATTTATTCATTTTCCTAACTAAGTATCTAACTTTTGGAATCCATTCATCTTTGTATTACATCTCTTCATGTCCGATTTGTTTCTTCAAGTTCCTCTATGACTCTTCAAATCTATTTCATCATTCTATTATAAGATTACAATTAGTTTATTATCCTTACTTCTGTATATGGTGTCTCATTTCTTACATGTATAATTGCCCACCTGCATCCATGTTTTATGGTTACTTTATCTATCATTTATTCAATACCTTGAAACTCATTGATATTAGTCGTCTTTGTATCCAATACATATGGAAATTTCGTAAAATTATTCTTTGTACTTCCATAGACTTTGATCATTCTATCTCAAGTTCTACAACTACTGGAGCACCATGTATCTATATTCTATAAGAAATGTTTTTTCTCAAATATTTATGGTTATCTCACTCCAACTTTTAAATCTTCTCTTTACTCTTTCAGATCTACTCGTGCTAAAAAAATAGAACCATATTGTAATGTGACTCGTCAACTTTGTATTGGAATTTTTTCCCTTTACACATCTTTTATGATTTAAAATTTGATATGACACTCCATATAGCTTAGTCACTCTATTAAAAATTTTAATTAATATTTCCATCATAATATGAAACCTTGAACTTCAACACCTTTTGTTCATTAGAAATCTCGTCAATTGTGTTGGAACATATTCTCTTTGGCTTCACTATCTTCTCATTCTAGTTATGTGTTCATTTAATTTGGCTTCTCTACCTCAACATTCTAGTCTAGTTTGTGGTTGACTCTCTATAATTTGAAATCATTATCTCTTGGGACTTGGTAACTTATTGATTCATATCATCTCTATCTATTCATTTTCTCAACTAAGTATCCAACTTCTCGAGATCTTCATCTTAGTATTACCTCTCTTCATGCCCAATTTGTTTCTTCAAGTTCCTTGAAAACTCTTCAGGTCTATTTCATGATTCTATTATAAGATTCTAATTAGTATATTATATTTATTTGTGTATATGATGCTTCATTTCTTGCATGTATAACTACCGACCAACCTCCAAGTTTTATGGTTCCTTTATCTATCATTTGATTAATATGGTTGGAGGTTAATAGTGGAAAGAAACCTATGGGAGAAATAAATATTGCATAAGAGGGTGTATTACAAGTCCACAACGTGTAAGGTCCACCACCTTGCATATCAATCATCAACTATCATAGGTAATATATTAGTCAAACATCCATGGTTAATGTTGAAGTGGTAGCACTACCTATTTAATATTGTGGATGCACTACTTATTTAATGTTGCTTATTGTTCGGTTGATCCACCATCCAAAGGGCATGATGTCAATGAAAATATACTTCATGACATTGACGAAGATTATCTTCAAATAAAAAATGATTTGGAGGATACAAAAAAGACATATTTAAGTTTGTTCAAAATTGATACTCTTAAAAGGCACTAGGAATAAGCTAAATTAGTAACAAGAATGGATCGATATTCAATATGCATTTAAACTTCACAAACATAATACTTTCGTGATTAGTAAAGTCATCATTTCTTTTATAGTTGTTGGAGATTAGAAGATTAAGTAGATCGTAGATCTAGTACCCAAGAAAGTGGTGATGCCTAAAAAAATTATTATAGAACTTACGAACAACCAAGCATAGCTCAACATACAAAAAATTCTAGAAAACTAAAATTTCTATACACAACATATTCACATTGACACTTATTCACATATGTTAGATAAACCCATAGGGACATGTTATATATCACCAAGATGTTACCAACTCCCTTGAAGTGAGGAAGATGAGGTCCACATAAATTGGATAGGATGCATAACAAACTTCTTAATTTTTTCCTTTTTCTATGTACTAATAACTATTCCATTCTAACCACTCAAACAGTTGAATGCTTAGTTGACCATACAGTTGATCTCGTAGTTGACTCCTCAATTGACCTCATAGTCAATAGTCTTACTTGACTGTTGACTGCCAAATAATTGTCTCTAGAAGATCTAGAGGTGTGATGAACCTACAAAGCCTATTGTTGCAACACCTCCCCATCAACACAATGTTCTAGAGATTTAGGAGGTGAAACTACTTTTGCACACCCCTCCCATAATTGCAACTTCCTAAAGCCTGAGAAGAGCCTAAAGTTTCACAAACTTATCTTCTAAGAGAAGCTTCATAAATATATTAGTAACATTATCATCTCTTTTGCAATAATTAATATTTACAACATTATCTTGTACTAACTATCTTAAATAGTGAGCATGAAACTGCACATGCTTCATTTTATTAGGTGCAATGGTATTTCCTAGAACTTGTATTACAGTTGATGATCACAATACACAACAATCGATGTCTCAACTAGAAAGTCAATTTTACCCATGAGATGTTGAATCCACACAACCTCTGTGTTGGCATGCATTACACCACGATACTCTTCTTTTGTGGTTGATAAAGAAACCATTTTCTTAATTTTACAAGACCAAGCAATGGGTCTAGGGCTAAGTCAAAATACATAGCCAAATGTAGACTTCTTGTCATCACCATCTCTAGCCCAATTCAAGTGAATGTAACCAACTAATTAGTTCACTTTGTCACTGCAATATTTGATATCAAGCTGGTAAGTTTTCTTGATATAATGAACAATTATCTTTAAAACTTTAAGGTGGCTTTCACGTAGATCCTTTATAAATCAAGAAACCACACAAACAACAAGGGAATATTAGGTCAATTGTGAGTTAAATAAATAGGGATTCTAACAAGTTGTTAGTAGAATGTATCATCAAATTTCAAAGAATCAAACTCCTTTGTTACCTTCAATCTTAACTGATGAGGTGTAGCACAAGGTTTAAATCTTCCATTATAAACCACTATAAAATATTCAACACATACTTAGGTTGAGAAATAAAGATACCATCATCCATTTATAAGCCTTAGATGCCCAAAATGAAATTTGATAAACCATCAATAATCTCAAATGTGTTTGCTAATAGTTTCTTTCAACCCAAAATCAAGTTAATATTGCTTCCAATAATGACTAAGTCATCCACATACATTGAAAAAATTAATACTTCATTGTTTACATGTAATACATAAATATTGTGATTTGATTCACAGTGTTTGAAACAAAGATTAAGTAAGAAGCAGACAATCTTCTCATACCGTGCCTTAGGGGCCTATTTCAAACCATACAGAGATTTGTTCAGTTGACACACAAGACTACCATCCTTCTGAAAACTAGGGGTTTCTTCATATAGATTTATTTAATGAGGTCACCATGTAGAAAAGTACTTTTGACATCCATCTATGTACCTCCCATCCAAAGTGAGTATCAAGTGAAAGAATTGATCGAACATAATTTATCTTTGCAAGCAATGCAAAGGTCTCAATTTAGTTAATGATTTATTTCTAAGAAAATACATTGCCACCAAACAAGCCTTGTCTTTCAATGACACCTTTAAATGCAAATTTTATCTTGTGAACCCATAAACATTTCACCACATTATTTCCTTGTGGTTGAGGGACTAAATCCCATGTGTCATTCTTCACTAAGGAATAATACTCATCAACCATAGGATTATCCCCTTCAAGTCAAGCAAGTATCAATTTTGGTACCATTTGGGGATAGGATCTTAAAAAAGGACCATTGTCATGGCGAGAAACAAAATCGTCTTTGTAGGGGCAACAAAAGTGGTAGAACTTACTAAGTGGAAGAACATGCAAACAAAAATTATGGAATTCCTCGTCATTTGGAAGAATCAATGGACAAAAGATGCAACTTGTAAAGTTGAATTTTTCATACCAAAGCATCTACAATGAAACAAGCATTGAGGGAAACATTTGTTTAAAGAGGCAAGGTATGTTAAATCCCTAGGTCTTGGGCTACTATATTCCTATTGCTATATTATTATTGTCATTAATAGCAAACTCATTATTTACTAGTAGACCATATATATATATATATATATATATATATATACTTTCACCATTGGAATGGTATTATTATCCATTCACTTTGTCATTTTCAAAACATGACATTACTTATTCTTTTTATTCTAATATTATTTGAGTTAATAGAACTATAAAAATACATCTCTATGTAATTATAAAACCATAACAAATATCACACAAATACCTAAACAATAATATAAACCATAACAAAAACTACATAAATATCTTAACAATAATATAAATCACAATATAAAATATTTATAATCATAATGTATATTTATAATCATAATGTAGACCATACAATAAATATCAATTCATAAAAAACAATTTTATGTAAATAAAATCTTGTAAAATTATATTTTTAATTAAAACATAACTTAACTATAAATATGGCTTAATATCATTAATAACATGTTATTTAAATAACTACAATCAACTTACTAAATATTTACTATTAATATAAGACCATTGTATAATTGATATTTGTGTTATATT
>WSFP011392755.1:0-27804 GCA_009831015.1 Picea engelmannii | reverse complement strand
TGTGGCAATCACAAGATTATTGTAAGTGATAGAGATCCAATCTATTAGTATTTTATTTTAACTTAAATGAGTATAGATTATATCAAAGGGGAACTGTAACTGAACCAAACAACAAGTTCATATAATCAAAATGTTTGAGTCTATAAATATGAAGTTCAAAAAGAGAAAAATATGCAGGGGTTTTATCTAAACCCCACCATGGTTTTACAATCTTCCTCAAAAAGATACTAGCCCTAGTACTTTAAATTCTAATAAGCCACCCTAGTAAAAACTTAAAATTGCAAAGCATAAACCTGGATAAAAGAAGTGAAAATATTCATTGGAGAATTACTATTGATTTTGAGTTTCCTTATCTTTGTTAGCTTCATCAATTTCCATGGGCTTGTTGAGTTGATGAACTATAAATTCCTCTATAGTTGGGACTTCTAGCTTAATTAGGAATGATATAGACAAAACATATCATGCTCAGATATTAGGTGTTCTATTTAAGTATTTTGAATGTCCATCCTTAGCTTCAAATAAAAAAAAATACACTTCCTTTCCTCCATCTGGTTGTGGACATTATTTTCCATTTGAGTGATGACTATCTACAACCCCTCTAACAAATGATCATGGATTCAAATTAGCCAACATAATTCAGTTGTGTCATAGGAATTATTACTATTGCAACATATTTTGATCTCCACTTCAAATGAGGGTGATGACTAAATAGGAGGTACAACCTAAACCCAACCTTCCATCTTATAAAATATGTCAACCTGCTTGCACTCAACCTTTGGAAATTCTCTAATCTCCATGGCACCACTGCAGTCCTAGTCTCCAACATTAATGTGAGAGGGTGAACAAATATTTTGAGTTATTGTTTGCTTGCAAAAAACACTCCTACAAGGTTAATCAAGACCACACTAAAATCCTTTATACCCTTGTTGATGGACATGCTCACTCCTCCCTCCATTAAAGGCTTAATCATAGTGATGGATTGCAAGAGTAAGGGGGGGATGGTGTGAGTTAAGCACCCTTACATGTGATATAGTTTTCTTGAAAGTTTTTCATCATTTCATTGTGGGTGTTTATAATATAACTCATAATTGTGGTAGTCATGAAAGATATTTCAAAATAATCCCCCCTGCCCCCATTTTGGAAAACTTGACCCTGATTCAATAGTGCATCCCTATTATCCATAAATTCTACTTCTGAATTTAAATGATAGAGGATGTGGAAAAAAATTATCTTCTCAAAATGATTATCTATTTCTTGTATTCTATCTATCAGTCTAAATAGGTTTGGAGATCTCACTTTTGAGAGCTTCCTCATTTATCATATGATCACTATAGATTCTCCAATGACCACAAGATTTTTAACATGTCCTGCCTGCAATGTCATGATACCTTGTAATAGGGACATATATTCAGCATAATTATCAAATTGTTCTCCCAATCCTCTAGCATATGTTAATTATTGTTTCCCTATGGGGTTGTAAACAACCACCCCCACTTGGCACCCCTAACAGAGATCCAATTTTCACTAGTAGTATTTGAATTGACTATTTTCTTGTTTCGGTACTCAACTATCTCACAAGTCCTCCTTTATTCACAACTCCTCTTGCCAACCCCAATTTGATGGGAAAATTGAGATTGTGAATAAATTCTCAGAAGGATATATCCATTGATTTGGATACGATAAGTAGTCACAATGGGTTAGTTGGTTACCTTTGGTATAATGTTGGTACAACACTTCCTTATATACTTCATCCAACATGACCTAGTTTGTGGATCTCCATGGGTATCATTCTCCATGCATAACATCACATTCCAAAGGGAATCCTAAGGTTTAGGTGGCGAAGGATCAAATCCAACACTAGCAAGAGGTTCTCCAACTATTGAAATATTATTTGGCTATATATCAAAGGGAACTTTGTGTGAGTCACAAACATATCAGCATCACAATGAAAGGAACTTTGTATTAAGGTCCCTATAAGATGTTGTAGAGGATTAGAAATATGGGTTATAGATTAGATTTTCCTCCTACTTCACATGGCCATCAAAGATACCATGTTTCATGTTTAAATAAGATAATTGATCACAATATCCCAATTCAAATTATTGTATCAGAGATTAAGAAGAGGGAAAATTCATACTAGAACTTGAAATAGTTAGTGAAACACAAATCAAGAAACTAAGAACTAGTTAAATTAATGAGTACCTCAACAAGTGGAAGAACCTAATGATAGAAAATGTGATTTGGGAAGATGTTTTGTCATAGAAAAGAATCTATAGTTGATCAACATTTATGTCAACACCTATTTTTAGGGGAGGATCATGTTAATCCCTTAGTCCTAGCCCTCATTGATTATCATTATATTAATTATAGTTATGTAGAATTATTATTGTAGAATATCTTCTAACCCTCCTCATCTTCTATATATACATCAAGGAGACTCATTTGAATGATAATATTATGTCATGCAATTGGATATATTGTACTAAGAGATTTCCCCATTGAAAGAGATTTATTATTCATGCTCTCGTTATCATCATTTAGGCATGCAATTACTAAATTTGTGTTTATTTTTCTTATTTGGTTCATAACACTAAAGAGGTCTTCCATTCTCTTTATTAGATTCTTCCGGTCAACATTGGTAAGTGACACCATCCAACTTGAGATATTCAATGAAGTAGACATGTATTAGGAGCTACAAAATACACCATTTGACTAATATGCCACAAGTGAGGGAATGTATATTTCCAAAGTCACATAGGAGTTCTACCTAGCCCCAATAGCAATACCAAGTACTAGTGTACACAAGCATGAGCACATGCACAACACGTAACTAAAGACACTTAGACCTTAGTGGGTGGATATAACAACACTTTTGTTACACATTAGTTTAATCACCCTTATGACCATTAATGATGTACACCTATCCTTTGTATTTAGAAGGATCAATGGCCTAAATCTCTAAAGAAGAATGAAGACACATTTTCCCAGAAAGAGGGAAATTTTCTTTTCCTTTGTAAAAAACCCTATAAAGAAGGATAATCACACCTTGCTTAGTGTTAAGGGTTTGATGATCTAGAATCATCACATGTTGCACCATAGTGGTATGCAATGTCATCGTATTTTCCTCAATGTTAAGGGTGCGACGATATGATCTAGGATCGTCGCAGGTTGCACCACAGTAGTGTGCGACGTCGTCGCACCTTGCTTAGTGTTAAGGGTGCGATGCTTTTCTGTACGAAGGAAAAAGAGAAGCTTCTTGATTCTTCTGGAGTAGAAGCTTCGAGGGTGAGGTGGCATCTGATCAGTTTGGATCTGATTCATATCTCTGCTATCATGGGGTCATCCTAACCTCCTCACTCTATCCTTTTCAGCTTATAAAAGGAGGGGAGTTCTCATGGGGAAAGCTAGTTTGGGAGTAGATTTTGGTGTGAGATTTTGGAATGGTTAGAGAATTTTTGGAACTTCAACATTAGTTATAGATATTTAGCTAATGAGATATTAGTCTAGCCAAGAGTTTGGGACTATGTTGGTTATGATATTTTCTTTGTCAAGATAGATTGTGAGTGATTTTCAAATCTACAGTCTCAAAATCCGTGGAACAAAAGTGTGTGGGAAGAAAGGAACTATTGGAAGGGACCTTAAAACATCAAGGCATCAGTGGTATTCTCCTTTTCATATTTCTAATACAACAATATATTTCTTTCCCATAAAATTGGTCTTATGTTATTGTATGACTCCTTGATCACATACATAGGTTTTGTTGAGTATACATCGTTGCTTTTACTTTCTTGTCTTATGTATTTTTACAAGTTCAACATCCCATAAGCCTTGGAACGGAGTGAGGATGACACTAGCGAGGACATACGACATTTAAAAGGTATGTCATTTATATCTTGTTAGTTAGTATGCTTGATAATTAAAACTTAGGGAAAGTTTTATATTCTGTCTTGTTTTGTTATAATTTCTTGTTGAAGTTAGGGAGATCATTTTGTGTCTGCACTTACCGATTTGTCCAATAACAACCTTGCTTTAACCAACATGGCAAGCCACCATTGAAAAAGTCATGAATTTTATGTCCACGGGTTGTATAAATTTATCCTTGTACATGATATATTATATACCAACATTTTATATTATTTTGGGTCAAATATTATGAGAAAATATGGTTGTTCATGTTTTCCTAGGTTAGGTTGTGTGGAATTCCTTCACGAAATATTTTTAATTTCCACATCCATATGGCATATTCATATTATGCATGACCAATATGAGCCTTTAGGTGGTATTGACGATGTGAATAAAATGAGATAAAAGAAAATGTGTCTAATAAAAATATTACAATGTTACATCTAGGATGATAAAGGCCAATGAAATGTGCACACACTTTTTCTATGGAAATGTTACTTGGGACCCCATGAGTAAATTTTTTGGAGATACAATGTCAAGGAAAGCTTGGATTTTATGTCCTCTAGATTACATAAAAATTTACTAAGACCCAACAAGAAAGTAATTCATAGCTTATTTTGGGGTTTATGACTCTGAGGTATTAGGTCCATTTGTCTTCAAGGTTAGAAAGACCTCGCCACGTACCCAACTTTGACTGTTAAATGTATTATAAATTAATTTCATGTTTAGATGGGTTGGGATTAGGATTTCATGCTTCAACGTCTTAGAACTTCAAAATTGTTGTGTTTATTGGAATATTCAACATTACTAAGAGGGGGGGTGAATCAGTATTGGACAGATTTTAGCCACTTTTATTTTTACTACTTTAACTAATCATCACATAATTAATCATAAGTAATGTAGAGAATTAAATATCAACAAATATCAAGACTAAGGCGCAATGCACATATATTTTTACGTGGAAACCCAATAAGGGATAAAACCACCAAAAAATATTTATAAAATCTTATAGGCACCAACCTACTGTTACAATGCTTGTAGGAACCAACCTGCAGAAGACATCAGTCTCCTTGACTAAGAACCAACTAAGTAATAATGTTTGTAGGCACCAACCTGTAGGATATACCAATCCCCTTGAATAAGCACCAACTTAGTAATAATGTTTGCAGGCACCAACCTGCAGGAGACACCAATATCCTTTTTTGAGCACCCACTGAGCAATGATGTTGCAGGAAACAACCTGCAGGAGACACCAATCCCCTTGGATAAGCACATACTTAGGCATAATTTTTGCAAGTACCAACCTGTAGGAGACACCAATCCCCTTAGTTGAGCACTCACTCATCAATAATGTTTGCAGGCACCAACTTGCAGGAGACACCAATCCCCTTAGCTGAGAACCAACTCAACACTACCTGTAGATATCAATTTTACTAGAAACATCAATATTTTCAAGTTGTCAATGATACAATATTATCTCTTTCCTTCAAGATTTCACCTATACAAATGATCCAGATTATTTTAAGAATGACATGAATACAAGAATATAACCGATATATAACAAGTAAATACAAAGAGATAATGTGGAGAACACAGAAATATAGTGAAAACCAACTTCTATTAATGAAAAAGAGAGAAAAGCATTGTAGAACACAAACTGGCATAATGGGGTAACCTATCTCTGAAAAGAAAGAGATGTTGGCTACGCTTCATTCACAACAAGATTTACATCACACTCCATTTCATGCTTAAAGGGGCTCCTTCACCTCAATTATATATGAGAGCGTGAGAGGAGAACAATTCCCATGATGCATGTGGGATAAATTGGACTAAGTTTATAAAATTCCATACGCATGTAAAACATTAGGACTTCCCGGGCGATAACCCATCCCAGTACTACTCTATCCTGAGCGTGCTTAACTACAAAGTTCTAATGGGATCTGGTGCATTAACGCTATGTTGTAGGCATGTACATAAGACCACTAGGAAATCATTACATGATGTCTATAATTAAAAAATGAAGATGACATTACATTCCATTCTCCATCAAACGGGTGAATATAATGGTTTATCAAAACCACTGGCTCAAAATGGTGATTCAGTGGAAAAGGTGGATGGCCACCAAGATCCATCTAGATCAACAAATATGTTGCTTTGTCTCAACACTTTCATTTTGCACAAATCCAGACATTCCTTTCACCTCCCAACCACATTGAGAAGTTCATATCTTCCTTTCTTCCATTCTCTTGTATCCTCAGACATGTGAGCCTCAAAGATTCTCTTACTTTCACATACTCTTCCACTTTCTTGGTTTTGCAAACTCAAAACTCCTCACTCTATGAACTCATCTGCATTATTCCACTTCTTTGCATACTTTCTCTCACACCCAAGAGCCTCAAAGTCACAAAGCTCCACTTCCCTTCAAGATCACTCACACACACTTTCAATTTTTTCCACTCTCTTGGTTCTACAGACTCATAACTCCTCACTCTCCCATTCTTTTCCCACTACAAACCTCGTAGCCTCGGCTCGCTTACACTTACATACACATCCTTTCACAATTTTTTCTCCAACACTTCCTCAAGACAAATTCGGGCAATTTATACACTCCACACTTTCATGGATATTTCCACAAAAATAAATCCATGGGGTCGGCTCCAACTCCATTTACTTATTCCTCAAAATGGGGCTTCAAAGATCCTCTGAAACTGGCTCAAACACCTTCCTTCTCATGTGATATGTTAGTTGGTTCATTTGTGCTTAGCCACCATTATATATAGACCGGATTTGATATTTTCCATCGATTGTTTCCTTGATATCGGGATCATCAAGGTACAAAAACACTCAACACCACCTCAACACTTAGCAACCATCGGATCTGTCCCTTATTAAATTATGACCATCAATCTACTATCTATTTTCCACCATGCTGAAGATTGTCGTCGTTGGGATAGAAAGATCACAAATATAAACTTCAATTTCGATGGATCTTCTCCAATGATCTGCTTTGACGGATCCAATGTTCCTCGGAAGTCGAAATCAATGGCTCTGATCATATCACTCCTTCAACCTACATGACAATTATCTTTCGTCTCTTCATTTTCTCTTTAATTGATCAGGTGGGACCATGACAAATCTAAAGATGAGATTACATATCGTCTTCTTTCCTATCTATAGCTCATAAACATTCTCATAGTTTGTTTTCATAGTCATCATCGTCATAATTGTCAAGATCGTCGTCATCATCGTCATAGTATGTTTATTATTGGTAAAACAATCCACTCTGATGAATGACATAGATCTATTTGTCTTGCCAACTCAATGGAAAAGATTTTATACGATGATCTAAATATCTCCACGTCCAACTAGGCTCATGACAGATGTATGGATGTTGTTTCATTCCTTCTCTTCGATCAATGATTATCATTAGATCTCGGGGTCCTCTTCATCGTCGTCTTCTGCTTCTTGATAAATCCACCCCAGCAGACCTAACCTTTATGACCAACGGTCAGGATCTTCTTTGAACAAACTCTCCAAGGGATATATGGATCTCATTGGCTTGTAGAGTCCCTTATCGTCATCGCCATATGTTCACCATAGGTCACATAGTCCACTTAGACCATTGATGAATGATTAAGATCTACTTGAATTCAACAAATGAGATTTCCTCACAACCTCTCTTCATTGTCATCAAAGTATGTTCGATGTAGGTGTCACAATCCACTCCAATGATTCTCCGATGAATGGTGGAGATATATTTGATGCATATAATAAAAAATTGAAAGTCTTCATGCCGAACAAGGCCCACTCTTGTTTGACACAATCAAAAGATGGCACTCGTCACCCCTGGAACACTCTAGCTGCCACATTGGCATCCTAGTCACTCTAACCAGCAAGCTATCACAACACATCACCCTAACATCACTTTCCTTCATCGAAAGGAATCATCATAGGTAAATGATTGAGGTAGATCCTCTAATGGATATATGGTCCTTAGAACTTCTCGTCGTTGGACTTTGTTCCCAAGTATCAGAGCCCACTCCAATGGATCAAACTCTGATCAATGGTCCAGGATTTTTCGAGACTACTCTATGATGGATCAATGGTTATCATTTCACTTGATGACTTTGAAAATTTAAATGTGTTGCCAATGACCACGATTCCCAATTCTCTGGTCCTTCGATAGATCAATAGTTCTTGTTAAATCTGAGTTTCTCCCATCAAAGTCCTCGTGCAATCTTGCACTCAAATGCTTCGATGGCCTTGTCATCCGACCAACAGTCTATATTCTCTCCTGCAACTGTGTCGATAGATCAACAACTGCCATTGAATCAAAGTATCCTTCATCGTCAGAATCTATGTCACATTGCATGCTCTGACCAACGATCCATATTTGTTCACTATGTCGAATTAGTGGTTGGGATGTCCTCTGAATCAAACACAAAGTTTCCTTCATGGTAATAGTATGATTCTCATTGGTCTTAATATTATGGATGCTTCCTCTATCTATCGAGCTTCAATAGTCTGTAATCATTCTTCCATAAGGTTTAGCTTTGTACCTTCTCGATCTCATCTAGCTTCCAATCTTCATTTTCTTCAACTCAGTGTAGCCCGAATTCTCTTGGATCGATTGTTCATTTTCATCCTGTCCTTAGCGCATACTCAACATCTTTTCTACATATGTAGAATTGTATTCATTATTTCTCATCATGTCTACAATATCTTGCAAAAACCTATCTGCACACAAAGATGTTCTTTGTTTCCTCTATTTGTCCATGGATTCATGTTTTGGATGCTTCCTTTGTTTGTCTGGTTCGATTCTCAAAGTCTCCCCCTATCATTGACAACATTTAGTCTTCCCCTATCTATGACATCAATGACATCCTTTGACATCAATGACAACACAATTTCCAACAAACTCCCCCTTTGTCATTCATGGAAACATTTATTTATTTTGGTACTCCTTTGTTTCCTGCAAGTCTTTCTTTCTGCAAATCTCTTTACTATCCCCCTTTAACATCAATGACAAAGAGATTTTTCCCCCTTTCACTATACTCTTAATTTTTCATTTCTACAAAAAATGACCTTCTTCTCTTTCTATAGCTCCCCCCTGATATGGTGCTATTCTCGTAGCACTTTAGTGATTGGAGGGCATAATGACGACCCCAATAAATGTATGAGATACTCAAATAATTCTCTAGGAAGAGGTTTTGTAAAGATATCAACAACCTATTCTTTGTACCAATATACTCCAGTTTGACATTCTTCTTTGTGACTTGCTTTCTCAAGAAGTGATACTTGATTGGAGTGTGCTTTGTTTTTTAATGCATGAATGGATTCTTGGATATGTTGATTACACTGGTATTGTCACATAGAATTGACATGGGCTGATCATATTCTACCTGAATGTCTTTCAATGTTTGTTTCATCAAGAGAATTCAAATCTATTGTAACAATATGTCATTTTGAAGCTTTTTGTTGTGATGATGTTGTTTCAAAGGCTGTCATGTGGACCAAAAATATGTTATAATGTTATACATAAGCTCAATCAACCTACAATGTATCCTCTGAAGATTATCAGCTACATGATCCACCATAATTCTTGTATACCAGGACATTGAATATTTTTTATTACTTGCACCACTATGTTGTAACTCATGTCATTTCAATTAAATAGAATAGTGACATCTTTTCATGCATAATCATATATATTATTCATTCATTCTAGCTATCATCAGCTCCAATTTTTCTATGCATCATTCACATCTCAATAGAAGACTATCAATTTTAGTTTGTGGTTTCTTCATTTCTCAAACATTGTCTTCTATGTCATGGTGACAACATACTTGAGAATGGCAAGCAATTCAGCTTCATTTTAGCAATTTATTTCTATCTTCCTTGTAGTGATTCAATCCAAATTTTTGAAAAAGAACTTATAATCTACTTGCAATTGTGATTTTCTTAAACTTCTTCCAATATATTCCTCTTTGATTTTTTCAACCTCATGCTTCATCATATCCTTTACATAGACTTGTGTCTTGGGAGCCTTCTTATTTTCTCTATTTTATCCTATGCCATTTTCATTACAACTATAATAAATTATGAAACTTACTTTATTATACCTTCATGGATTTCTTGAATCTTGATGGATTCTTTACTTGGATGCTTGAAGGCTCTCTTTGTCATTACTTGAACTAGATGCAATAATTGCCTTCTTTCTCGTATCAACATTATTCTTCCATCGCTTAGGACTAGTTATGTTTCCTTCACAACAACGTCTTTGTGAACTTCATGGCCTTCTCTTACATGTCCCTTGTTTTTAAAAAGTGTTTCCTTATCCTTTGAATTATCAAATTCTTTTGCCTCCTTCATCAAGTTCTCATTTTTACAAGAATACATTTCCTTGTTCATACCTTTTATGGACTTTGGTCCACTGATTATGTGACTTGAGATTTCATTTTGTGCTAGGAGAGTAGTCTGCACCAGCATGGCTATCATTTATTCTTCTTCTTGTCTCCTCTTCCAAACATTTGTAGTATCTTACTTCAGCATGGCTATCATTTCTTCTTCTTCTTGTTTCCTCTTCCAAACATTTGTAGTATCTTACTTTTGTTTGGTGATTGCATTATTCTCTTTGTTTTGTGCATACCACGCTTGCTCACATTCATCCTTATTTTATTTTTCTTGTTTTCTCTTCCATACCTTTTTATATCCTGGTCTAGAAGGTTCTATTATGTCGCTTCTACAATCTTGTGCTATGTGTCCATAGTTATTTCATTTGTAACATTCAACTTTGTAATGTAGGGTAGCAAATGAATTGTAGTTTATATCAATAGTCCCATGAAAACTTCTAATCCAGTTGTTCATGTGATCATCCTCATAATTTTGAGGTATTCTACTTATGTTTCTCACATAATTATTTATTCCATAGACTCTGCAATATATTTCCTTATGACCAAAATTTTTGCAACCAAAACAATAACCAAGAAAAAAAAATTGATACCTGGTTGTGAAGGGTCTTCTTGATGGAGCACCTCTGCTAAACTCGTCCTTATCTTTCTTGAATGAGAAATCGGTCTCTTGTTGGTCATGATTTCTTTCCTTGTGGTTGTCTCCACTATGGCTGGAGCTTTTAAGAATATTTGCATAGCTTTCATGATTCTCCTCAATTTTATTTTCTGGTGACTTAGAGATTCCATATTCTTCAAGGGTCTTCTGATTATTGGCATAGCCAAGGCATGTTTTTTTTAATGTTGATCTTTGATGACTGAGAATTTTATATAATATTTTTGTACTATTTTCAAACTTCAAGCTTTTGTTTAGATGATCAGTTGTTTTCTTTAGTTCCTTTCTTAAGGAATCAATTTCAACATTCAACTTCTCACAATTTTTTTCTTTTTTTTTCAATTGACTTCTCACTACTTGTTCTAACCTTTTTTCCTCTTCTAAGAATTTTATAAGAGAGGTGTTTTGTGCTTCAATTTCCTCACAGCATTGATCCTTTTCTTTTAGTTTTCTTCCATCAATTCATGTGTTACTTCTACCTCTTCAACTTGAAGTTTAATTCTTTTTTCTTTTTTCTTCAAGGCTTTGTGAGAGTTGCTCCTTCAGTAACATATTCTCTCTTCTGAGCTTTGTGATTTCATCTTGATCACAAATAGGTCCTCTTTTATGTTCAACTATCTCATCTTCATACTTATACAATTCATTTTTCATCTTTCTATTCTTTTATTTGAGTCTGTCTATTTCTTCTAAAGCACAAATGCCTTCAAGATCCACTTCAACCTCAATCTCAAGATTGTCTTTTGTTTCATTGTCACTATAATCAGAAGAGATTCTATCCTTATTGAAGTATAGATTATCCTCTTGTTTGTTTCTAATTTTTGCATAACAATATTCAGAAACAACGTGTCCTATTTATCCACAAATAAGACATTTAAACATAGGAATATCTTTGTATTTTCATGATCCTCTTCAACATATGATTCAATATCTGGGTCGTCGCTTTCTTTGTTTTCTTCTTTCCTTGTCCATTTTAACATGTCTAAGGCTCCTTGCTTTGCGTGAAGATGTTGTAAATTGTCCCAAAGTTATTTGGCTAATGTGCATTGTCCCACTTTGGATTTTTCATAATCCATTAAGCCACTTAAAATGGAATTCATGGCCACTGTATTGTTTTCACATGCCTCCTTTCCAGATCATTTGTTGGTGGAGTTTTTTAGGTTGTGTAACCAATGCCAACTAATTGTCAGACATCATACCCTACTGCTTGTAGATATGTCTCCATTCTTTTACTCCATATTATATAGTTTGTTCCATCAAATGAATGTTTTGGAATCCAGTCCATGTGTGCTACAAGGATTCTCCTTCTAGTGATTAGACTGTTCATCAAGGAAACCGTTCTTATACCAATTGTTGGAAGATTTAGAAACATTGAGAGGGGAGGTGGATGAGTATTGGACATATTTTAGCCACTTTTTCTTTTTACCACTTTAACTAATCATCACAGAATTAATCATAAGTAATTCATAGAATTACATATCAACATAGATCAATACAAAGGTGCAGTACACACATATTTTTACGTGGAAACCCAATAAAGGATAAAACCACAAAAAACTATTTATAAAATATTGTAGGCACCAACTTACTGCTATAATGATTGCAAGAACCAACCTATAGGAGACACCAATCTCCTTGACTGAGCACCAACTCGGTAATAATGTTTGCAAGAACTAACCTACAGGAGACACCAATCCTCTTGACTGAGAACCAACTCAGTAATAAATTTTACAGGAACCAACCTACATGAGACACAAATCCCCTTCGTTGAGCACCCACTGAGCAATGATGTTTGTAGGGACCAACCTGCAAGAGACACCAATCCCCTTAGATGAGAACCCACTCAACAATAATGTTTGCAGGCACCAACCTGTAGGAGACACCAATCCCCTTAGATGAGCACCCAATCAACAATAATGTTTGCAGGCACCAACTTGCAGGAGACACCAATATTCTTAGTTGAGCACCAAATCATCACTACCTATAGATATCAATTTTACTGGAAAAATCGATCTTTTTAAGATGTCAATAATACTAGATTATCTATTTCCTTCAATATTTCACCTATATAAATTTGTTGCTTTGTCTCAACACTTTCATTCTGCACAAGTCTAGAAATTCCTTGCACCTCCCAACCACCCTCAAAAGTTCATATCTTCCTTTCTTCTATTCTCTTGTATCCTCGACCTTGTGAGCCTCAGAGTTTATCCTACTCGCATGTACTCTTTCACTTTCTTGGTTTTTAAAACTCACAACTCCAAACTCTATCAAATTATATGCATTCTTCCACTTCTTCGCATACTTGCTCTAACACCTGAGAGCCTTATAGTCACAAAGCTCCACTTCCATTCAAGTTCGCTCATACACAATTTCACATTCTTCCACTATATTGGTTATGTAGACTCATAACTCCTCACTCTCCCATTATTTTCCCACTACAAACCTCAAAGACTCAACTCTCTTAAACTTACATGCAAATCCTTCCACTTTTTTTTCTCCAATACTTCCTCAAGACAGATTCAGGGAATTTATACACTCCATGTTTTAATGGATTTGTCCATAAAAATAAATCCATGGGGTTGGCTCCAAATCCCTTTACTTATTCCTCAAAATTGGGCTTCAAATATCCTTTGAAATTGGTTCAGACACCTTCCTTCTCACACGATCTATTCATTGGTTCCTTTTCGTTCATCCACCGTTGGATCTAGACCAGATTTGATATCGTTCATTGATTGTTTCCTTGATATCGGGATCACCAGGGTACCAAAACACTCAACACCACCTCAACATTCAGAAGCCATCGAATATTTCCCTTATTAAACCATGACCGTCAATCTATTCTCTCTTTTCCACCAGGACGATGATCATCATCGTCGAAATAACAATATCACAGATATAAACTTCAATTCGATGGATCTTCTCTGACGATATTCTTTGACGGATACAACAATCCTTAGGAGATAAAATAAATGGCTCTAATCGGATCACTCCTTCAACCTACACGATGGTTATCTATCCTCTCTTTGTTTTCTCTTTAACTAATCAGGTGGGACCACGACTGAGATTACTTCTCGCCTTCTTGTCGATCTATGGATCATAATCATTCTCATAGTTCCTCATCGTCGTCATGGTTGTCATAGTATGTTTACTACCGGTAACACGATCCACTCCGATGAGAGATAGAGATCTATTTGTTGTGCCAGCTCAACTACTGATAAAGATATCCACATCCAAATGGGTTCATGACAGATATATGGTTGTCCTTTCATTTATGCTCTTCAATCAACGATTATCATTGGATGTCGGGGTCCTCTTCGTCATTTTCTTCCACTTCTCAATAAATCCACTCTAAGAGACCTAACCTTTATGATCGACGGTCAGGATCTTCTCCGACCAAACTCTCCAAGGGATCTATAGATCTTGTTGGCTCATAGAGTCCCTTGTCATCGTTGGTGTATGTTCACCACAAATCATATAGTCTACATCAACAATTGATGAAAAACAAATATCTACTTGACTTCAACGACTAAGATTCCCTCACGCCCGCTCTTTGTCATTGTGGGAGTATGTTCGTTGTAGGTGTCACAGTCCACTCCAACGATTCTCCGATGAAAGGTGGAGATATACTTGTTGTGTCTAATCAACAACTGAGAGTCTCTACACTGAAATGGGTCCACTCTTTTCTAGCACAATCAAAATTTTACACACAACACCCATGGAACACTCTATATACCATGCCGACATCCTAGTCACTCTAACCGCCAAGTTGTCACAACACATCACCCTGGTGTCACTTTCCTTCCTTGAAATGAATCATCATATATCAACACTTAAGGTAGATACTTTGATGGATATATAGTCCTCAAACCTTCTCGTCGTCAAACTCCATTCTCAAGTATCAAAACCCACTCCGATGGCTCGCACTCCAATCAACGGTCCAAGATTTTCCAAGACTATTCTCTGATGGATCAACAACTATCGTTGCATTTGATCACTCTAAAAACTTAAATATGTTTCCAATGACCACAATTATTAGTTCTCTATTCCTCTGTTAGATCAACGGTTCCAGTTAACTTGAAGTTTGTCCCATCAGAGTCCTTGTGCAATATTGCAGACAAACTCTCTAATGGCCTTTCCATCTGACCAACGGTCCAAATTCTCTCCCACAACTACTCCAATAGATCAATGAATTTCATTGACTCAAAGTCTCTTTCATCATCGAAATCTATGTCACCTTGCATGCTCTGACCAAAGATCCATATTTTTTCTCTATGTTGAATCAACGACTTCAATTTCCTCTGACTCAAACACAAAGTTTCCTTCATGGTAAAAATCTAATTCTCTTTGGTCTTAACAATCTGGATGATTCCTCTATCCATCGAGCTTCAACAGTCTGTAATCATTCTGCCACAAGGTTTATCTTTGTACCTTCTTGATCTCATCTAGCTTCCAATCTTCATTTTCTTCAACTCTGTGCAGCCTGAATTCTCTTGGATCAATTGTTCACTTTAATCCCATCCTAAACGCATGCTTAACACCTCTTCTACATATTCATACCTATATTATTTATTTCTCATCGTGTCAGCAATATCTTGCAAGAACCTATCTACGCACAAATATGTTCTATGTTTCCTTTTTCTGTCCATGGATTCATGTTTTGGATGCTTCCTTTGTTTGTTTGGTTCAATTCTCAGAGTCTCCCCCTACCATTGAAAATAGTTAGTCTCCCCCTACCTGTGATATCAATGACATCCTTTTAAATCAATGAAAACACAATTTCCAACAGCATTGGACTTGACAATGATAAAAGGATAATTTCTATAAATTTTATAGTCCATTTGAGAGAAGGATAAGAAGGATGTTGATATGGATAAGGGGGACAATTACAAGAACACATTCTAAGAGCAAGAAGGGCCACATCATTTAAATAAATTCAATAGGGTTGTCACTTGATAGGCCATTTAAGTAGACTTCATTAATGTTTAGGGTCTAGATCACAATGCTAATGTATTTGGGTAAGTAAGTCAAGTATTTCACAAAGGATGGATTTCAATTTTATTATTTAATCAATGCAGGGTGGAAGGACACATGGAATAGTAAGGTCCTACCACAATGAGGCACTAACATATGCTTCCTTAATATTTTGGTTCTAGAACCCTAATGGGTGGATTGAAATTCTTATGTTTTATGCAATTAAATAAATTCCTTTAGACCTAACCCTAAATAAAAACAACTTTTATATCACTTTAGGTTTTTGAAGAAGAGAAGGGGCCCACAAGGAAAGGGTAATGAGGAACATGGATAAAGGGCCATGTGATGAGTTCACAGACCCCACACCAACATGATGACATCATTATTACTAATGTGGCATGTGAATGGACCAACCATACCTTGCCATATGGGAGTATTATTTCTCCAATAATGGACTTGTAGGATAGGTGCATACCCTAGGTTCTAACACATGGTCCAACCACATGTGTAGTCCATGCCATTTCCTCCCTTTTTATAACCTATTTCTAGACTAGGTTGGAAGTGTTGGTTCCAAATATTGCCATGTGACAATGATGGGTTATGAATTCTTTAATAGTTCAAAGGGTACTTTTTACTTCCGAAATTGATATTTATTGAAGTCCCAAGACTTACATTGATATTTATTGAAGTCCCAAGACTTACACAAGTAATGAACAATAAGTTTGAAATTTGTTTGGGTTTCGGGCCTAACCAAGTACTTTTAAATGAAATTACACAAGCATCAAATTCTTTAGACAAATCACATGTCATAAAGTATTAGGAATGAAACCCTCCTAGGGTCCCATTCTAAAGGAACTATCAATTAATTTTAAAATTGGGTACATATAATAACTTGTGCAACTCAAAAGAACATGAGACATAAAATCTTTCCAATTTCATGTACTCTAAGAATTTATAAATTACACTTCATTAACATTTCTAGTTTGACTTGCCTTATTTATCCAAATTTTTAAAGGAAACATTCAAGTACTCAAAATTTTCCAATGTTGCATGGCACTCTAGAAGCCTCCACATGTCTACTTGCTTAGATTTTTCTCTCTAACGTCATTCTAACATGTGGCAAGATTTGGTTGGCCAATACCCTCCTTGATGTCATTGATTATTCCATTGTGGATAGTGTGGCGCACAAACAGGTTGTCATATGGTGTGATCATGTTTGTATTCACAAATCTTAAGCTTTGTGGCACACAAGTATATTTTTTGGCCTATGTGAACTTGATTATCCTAATTTAAGTTGTAATTATATAATATTACAAGTTTGGGTCAAGGTTGTAGGTAAAGGAAATGCACAAAGATTGAAATATGCATGAGGGTATATGATTCTACCAAGTATCCTATATACAAAAGGGTGTGTAATGTTCATTGTATACAAAAGGGTGTGTAATGTTCACTGGGTTAGATTTAGGATCAAAGAGATAGGCAGTGAGATAAAAACATGACACATCATCAATAATGATGTCATCAAGGTTCTGTTGATAAGTGCATGGAACAATCATAAAGTTTCACATGGCATGATAATGTCGACAAAGAGGAGTGGAAGGGCAAGCTAATTTTAATTCAAAGGACCTTAGCTTTGTAACCCCAAATGAAGTTTGCTTAAATCAATGAAGTACAAGCTAATTTAGAGGCCACAAAGCTAAGGTAATTTATCTCTTTATGTTTTTTGAAATGTAAATGTCTTCCTACAAACTCGACCATTTTGCCTAAAAACTAAGTATTGAAGTGTTAGACTTGAAGGGACATTATTAATCTTGTAATAATATTTTGATTCCTTATTTTTAATTGTGCACAAACTCCTCCTTGGATCTATAGAAATTCCTTTTGTTGTAATTATATAATATTTCAAAAATGGTATTAGGACAAGTGGATCTAAGAAATTAAGTAAAGGAAATGCATGAAGACTAAAATCCACTATGATCCCAATGAGGTAAACATATCAATAATAATAATAATAATATATTTTTAAGGTCACAGCCAAGCCAGACACCAAATTGATGTATGAGACCTCCTCTACCCAGGGATTTGACTGGTAAAGTCTATGGAGGTATACATACCCTACCCCCCTCTAGATTTGAACTTGTGACCTCTTAGGAGGAAACACATGTTCTTAACCATTAGGCACACTCAGGCCATGAACAAATGTTATATGCAAAACATGTTGACAAATTAAGTGTTTCCATGTGGAAGTGGGCACCCACTATGATTTACATTTATTGAATCTAAAATAGGAGGTCCAAAATATAAAATACAGGGTCCAAAATAAGAGGCGGAATATAAAATAGGAGGTCCAAAATAGTTCGCAAACTTGAAATGGCATTAAATTTTAGCTATAATAAGTGGCAACTCCATGCTATAAATTATGCAAGTAAAAAGAGCACAAAGTCTCATATATGTTTAGGTTTATGCAACCATGAGTTTTATAAAATATATTTCAATGATTTAATTATACAAATTTTCAATAATGTTGTTTGAAATTTTGGAAATAAACTGTGTATAGATTTTTTTTTTATGTTCTTGTGTATCTAAGAAAATATTAAGATTTATGCATTCCTCGGTTCACCTTTTGAAATCCACCCACCTTTCCCTTGAAACAAAAATATTCCATATATTATAGTTTTGGTTAACTTCAATTTCATAAAAAAAATACATGTAGTGTGAGAACTTAAGGTTATAAATCATCATTGAACCACAAAATTTATAAATTGAAATTAAATAATACATCATATATCCCCTGGATCCAAAATGTTTATTAAGCACAATTAAATCTATTTCAAATGTAGGACTGGGTATCTATAAAATTTTGTCAAGCGAGCTAATCACGTGGGAATTTTTTTATCTCACCACATGGTGCTTTCTAAGTTCATAGTATTGGTGTCCTATGCTAGTGATAATGTTAGACTTGTCCATCCTTAGACTAACTTTAATTCGAAGTCGGTTCTGTAGTGGAACTTGTGTAGGAAATGAAGCACAAATATCGCGCTCTGTCTAGGATTTAGGACACAAATATTGTATTCAAGGTTGATTTGTAAAAGGGTTTGTGTGATATAAAACATTAATTCCCCATAGGACTCGAATTCACAGTGGTGCATTTGGTTTAATGAATTTGTTTTTCAAAATATTCACCAATGCTCACCATATCCCTACCTTTAGGTGCTTGACTTTGTATACATCCTTGATATCTTTCTTGATTTTCCATCTAGTGAGGTAATTCATGGCTGGAGGAAACAACTTTGGAACTGGCTCCTTCCTACAAAGGTAAAACTATTCACCTAGCTTATGACTGGTTATAAATTAAACACATGGTATAACTTGAAAAATAAGGGTTGGACTGGTCCAAACATCTGTCATCTCTGCTACAACAACGCCAAATCAAAGAACCATTTATTTATCATGTGCTCCTACTCTAGAGTGGTTTGGGAAAAAATCAATTCGGTACTTGATCTCAAAACCCCTTGGGATGGGCCAACTCTCTCTGACTGTTTCGATTCTTGGACTCATAGGGAGCACAAATCCAAGAATTTTCCTTCTATGGTATGTTGGTCCATTTGGTTGGACAGAAACATTTTTTTTTTTTAAATAAGACCCCTTCTTCCTCCACAACAACATATAAAGCACTTGGTCTCTTCAATATCTGGAATGACATACATCCACTTAAGACAAGATCATTGAACAAAAAGAGGACAAATATAATAGAGGAGTCCCCAATTGGATGGTTCAATGGAGCGACGTCATCAAATGCCACTCGAAGTGGTGTTGGAGGGATAATCAAAATTACAAAAAATTCCTACATTAGATGGACTTTTAATTGTGGCCCAGGTACCAACACCAGAGTTGAATTACTGGGCACCTGGGCCACACTTTTCCTAGCCTCCAGACATCATATTGAAGCACTTCAAGTTCTTGGAGACTCCAAAATCATTATTGAGTGGCTGAACAACAGGGGTGATCTACAAACCATTTCCCTCCTAGCTTGGAATGACAGAATCAAACTACTACTTCCCTCATTCAAAAATCTCTGCTTTAATCGCATTTACTGTGATCACAACAAAACTATAGACATTCTATCCAAGGCAACTCTACAAAAAAAGAGAGGGCATTTTAACTTACAATCTTTGGATAGATGGCCATGAGGGCCCTCCTCATCTTCTAACTCTATTTTAGTCCTGCTCTTCTCATGTTTGCAATGTTTCTCTATATTTGGATCCATTGAAGGCTTCTCTAGATCTTAGTTTTATCCTATTCCTCTTATTTTGTAGAACTTTGTTCTACTACATATGTTATTTTTTTTCTTGAGCTTCTCATTGTATGTTCTTTCTCATTGTATGATCTTTCTCTAATTTGTTTGTTGAGAGACCATTATTGGCGAAAGAATCATCAATCAAGCTTTGTAACTACAACAGTGGCTCTGAAATTTCACTTTCCAGAGAACATATTATATATTTTATATAATCAATAAATTTTCCCATTGGAAAAAAAAAGGTAAAACAACAAGAATGCTATATTCTCCTTATTCTCCTTTATCAATGAAGGGAAATTTTATTTTTCCCATATTTCCATATCTTTATGTATTTTGAACTTTGCATAAAGTTTTGGCATTAATGGGAAAATTTTCTATCTTTGTGTGATGGATTACTTGCATCCCGAAATCATATAACATTTCTTCTTAATGCACTGAATATGGAATGTCTAGTGGGGTAAAACAATAAGAATGTTATATTCTCCTTTATCAGTGAAGGGAAAATAAATGAGGGTGGGGGAATAATAGAGAAAACATATAACATTTCTTCCTAATGGACCAAGTATGGAATGTCTAGTGAGGTAAAACAACAAGAATGTTATATTCTCCTTTATCAGTGAAGGGAAAATAAATAAGGATGGGGGTGGGAATAATAGATAATTTATTCCCCACACCCCCATATGAATATTAATATGTTTTCTCTATTATTCCCTCCACTATCACCCTCATATGAATATATGTTTTCTCTATTATTCCCCCCACCCCCACCCTCATATGAGGGTGGGGACCGGGGGAATAATAAAGAAAACATATTAGGTGAGGGGAATAATAGAGAAAACATAATAATATGTTTTTTCTATTATTCCCCCCACCCCCATATGAATATTAATATGTTTTCTCTATTATTCCCTCCACTCCCACCCTCATATGAATATATGTTTTCTCTATTATTCCCCCCACCCCCACCCTCATATGAGGGTGGGGGGGGGGGGCATAATAAAGAAAACATATTAGGTGGGGGAATAATAGAGAAAACATAATATGTTTTCTCTATTATTCCCCTCACCCCAATATTTTCTCTATTATTCACCCCACCCCCACCCTCATATGAGGGTGGGGGTAATATTAGAGAAAACATAATATGTGGGGGGAATAATAGAGAAAAAATGGGTGAGGGGAATAATATAGAAAACATATTATGTTTTCTCTATGGGGAATAATAGAGAAAACATATTATGTTATGTTTTCTCTATTATTCCCCCCATCCTTATGAGGGTAGAGGTGGGGGAAATAATAGAGAAAACATAATATGTTTTCTCTATTATTCCCCCCACCCCCACTCTCATATGAGTCTGGGGGTAATATTAGAGAAAACATAATATGTGGGGGGAATAATAGAGAAAACATGGGTGGGTGGAATAATAGAGAAAATGTATTATGTTTTCTCTATGGGGAAAAATAGAGAAAACATAGTATATGTTTTCTCTATTATTTCTCCCACCCCCACCCTCATATGAGGGTGGGGGTAATATTAGAGAAAAAATAATATGTGGGGGGAATAATAGAGAAAACATATTATGTTTTCTCTATGGGGAATAATAGAGAAAACATATTATGTTTTCTCTATTATTCCCCTCACCCATATGTTTTCTCTATTATTTCCCCCAGCCCCACCCTCATATTGGAGGGAATAATAGAGAAGACATATTCATATGAGGGTGAGGGTGAGGGTGGGGGTGGGGGGAATAATAGAGAAAACATATATTCATATGAGGGTGGATTATTTTCTTCCTTAAATCATATAAAATTTCTTCTTAATGGACCAAGTATGGAATGTCTAGTGAGGTAAAACAACAAGAATTCTATATTCTCCTTTATCAGTGAAGGGAAATTTTATTTTTCCCATATTTCCACATCTTTATATATTTTGAACACTTTGCATAAGGTTTTGACATTAATGGGAAAAATTTCTACCTTTGTGTGATGGATCATTTTCTTCCTTAAATCATATAATGTTTCTTCTTAATGGACCGAGTATGTAATGGAGATGTATTTTGATTGATTATTTTCTTCCTTGGATCATACAATCTTTCTTCTTAGTGGACCAAGTATGGAATGGACATGTATTTTGAAATCATGTTAGCTCTTTAATTAGGTGCCCCAAATGTTCCCTAGCCGAATTTTTGTATACGTGTGATGCATGAGTGACTCACCTAATTCTTGTGTGTGGATAATTGTTGGATATCCCTGTATCAATTTTTCTTGGAGCCCTTAGGGCCATCAAAACACCAATATCCTAAATACTTAGGATTCCTAATATGGACCACCAATAACTATATAGACTACTTTCAACCACTTTCTCTACACCAATTTCTTTTCATCAGTGCCTATACCAATGATATTTTGTGATGGATTCTTCCAAGCTTGATTTGTTAGTGATGATCACATGATAAGGGTTATAATTTCCAATAAGGGTGAATTTTCCATCTATGTTTGTGTTGGAACCTTATAGGCCTATTTCCAATGGTGGATGTTGCTAACAACCATGATTGATTTGTGTCTACCTTAAAATTACTTCATCGAATTGATGGTTATGTTTTGAACTAAAAAGTTATACTAATGATATTCCTTGTGTCCATGTCATTTCTATGACTGCACCCTTCTATTGATAATTGCATATAGTTTCTCTATCATTTTCCTCCAATGGACTCTTCCAAGCCTTATTTAGATGGTGGTCCATAACACTAAATGGCGATGACCACTTCATATAATTTTTTCCTCAGTCGGGTGTTCAGCTTTACAAGAGTTAGTAACCCAATGATTTAGTGACTCCTCCTATGATTTTCATACAATTTATTCGGCTTATATTATCCTAGCTATCCATAGGTCAAATTATCAACCTTGTCCTTTTTTTGACTATCATATAAGTGGAATAATTACCCTTCTACAAGTTCTTTGTTTGATAGTTGGATGTCATAGTTCTAATTCATTGTGCATTTGGCCATATCTTCTTGGAAGTTATCCCAAAATAATACTCATACAACTACTTCAACTCCCTCTAATTAGTGATAAACATACTTCTATGTTTGTAACCTCTCTATGACTACTATATTTAGTGATGGTACTCAATACTCTATTGACATTATTATTTCTAGCTCAAAAGTTAACCAAAAGAATGTATGACCTAGCTATTTATTCCATGTTGTATGATATGCTCATAAAGTGACATGAAATTAGTTGGCTCACTCCAATTTGTTTAAATCACATATTTTTATGGGTGTAGACACTAGTACCTAGCCATTTTCTCTAGAGTGGAATGTGTTTTTCTTATGGTGCATGGTTTTGAAAATTTCATTAAACTCTTAATAGTTTTCATACTATAATGTGTACTACATTAGTCAAAATTTATTTTTATCAAATATAGAAACCTACAAATCTTTCCTTTAGACAATATAGTAGTTGCTTATGTCATTGTTTCTCTATCTTTCCTGGACGACACCCCTTTTATGAACCAGGTCATTGTGATGATAATATACCAACATTGTGTTCTTTTAGCTAGTATAAAAGTGTTGATAAAATATATTCCCCAATGCTCAAAATATTGCATCAAAGGGATTGAGTAGGGCTCATTGAAATATCTAGTATGTACTTTGTTACTCATAATCTAGCATTGCTTGCATTTCTTTGTCTATTTAGAACAATCTATGAAAATAGTATACCACCATAATTCGAAAAAATGATTTTTTGGGTTGTCATTGTTTGAGAAAAATGGCATACAATAGTACGATAGTGGGATTATTCAATAAAATTATATATTTCTAATTGCTACACACACCTCATTACATCATCCATTCTAAGGATTATTCAATAAAATTATCTCTTTCTAATCACTACACACACCTCATTACATCATCCATTCTAACTCTATATAGGCTTCCTAAGAGGATCTTGAATTAGAGTGTTTTCTAAACTAGACTTCTCCTTTGTGTTGTGCTCATGCATTAAGGTTCCTATCCATGTTGTTGGAAGTATTGGACATACTCCAAATATATTGGAGTATCATGTGCCTTAAATAGGTTAGTGTCGAGAATTTCTCCTTCCCCTTCCTTTTTTGGTTCTCCATTGTCAACCTGTGTCAAATGATTTGGTACTCCAACATGGTCTCTCCCCCTATTTTACAATCGAAATCACATTATTGAAACATCATCAACCAATAGCTTAGCCTACCCAATAGTGTTGGTTTGTTCACTATATACTTCAAATCCTAATGGTCTACATGAAAATTGAACTGGTTAACCAACAAAGAATGCCAAAAATTTTGTAGGGCATATACCATACCCAAGGCTTCCCACTATATAGTGTTGTAAAATTTCAATTAATTGGCGATATATTTCAACTTGAAAAATATATCAGGTGATCCATTCCATTATCACCTAGATATGTGAGGAGAACTATGATAGTGTTATTAAAGGCATTGAAATGTATATGGAATTCCATAGCCCAATTTGGAAATATCAAGATTAGCACATTCATAATCTTATCTTGTGTTTCAAAACTCTACTGTAAATCATGTTTTTAAATAAATGTTGTTTCTTTCTTTAGTATCTTCTCCATAATTAGGTACGCTACCTATGCATATCCTCTAACAAAATTCCAATAATACCCTTTGTGTACAAAGAATGAATTAATATTTGATGGATTAGTAGAAGGTCTTAAGTATGTGATAACATTTACCATATCAAGATCTACCATTATTCCTTCCTTTAAGACTATATGTTGTAGAAGTTCTCTAAAAAGTTGAAAAATGGTATTTCCCCATATTTAGTGAAATTCATGTTTCCGTACACTTATTCATCATATTAACATATCAAAGATGTGGTTGTTTAAATATAAAAAATAGTGACCAACTATCCAAATACACTTCCAATTATTTGTGAATACAATCATTGAAGTTTTCAACATTTGTTTGAGAGAAACATGATAATGTATTGACTTGATAAGCACACATTTTCCAATAAATCAAGGAAAATTTTAACGATCCATACTTAAAGTGTATAAACTTTGGAAAACATTACTAATTATTAAAATGACAACAATAGAATATTTGACAATATTTTTGTAAAAATATTCATATTTCTAAGGATTTTATATAGTTTCTAGAAAATTTTGGTCATTTTAGAATGAAATAATTTTATCTTATATAATTTGGGTCAATCATTTTTAGAAAAAATGGAAATTGGAAAATCCATTTTTTGAAGGAAACATGGAAAATTATTCCATTGGTGAAATTTAGCCCCTAAAATTTTCCCTAATAAGAATAGGCTCCTCATTTATTCACAATTGTAGTAAGTGATTGGTCAATTTCTATTATCGAGTCATAGCCATATCTCAATGATCCATAATGCATTATCATATAATTTGTCATCTATCTTAGTATTTTATAGGTATAAAAATTGGAGGAATTAGCTTGCAGGGCCATTTCAATGGCAGGTCCCGGTTTGGAAAATTGGGGTCCAGAAACTTCTGGAGTCATTTTGAGGAATCAAAAAACATTTTTTTGGGTTACAACATCCAAAACATGAGCACATACCCTCAACGTTGATATACACACTGATACCTTTCCAACGGGGCATAAAACACCTCAATCGAAGCTCATGTGCGAAAGTTATGCCTCCCGCAAGTTGATCTACCTTATTGACCACCATGGTACAAGTGGATGCGACGTCAACCCCCATTGCTCACACATATGGGTCTATCCACATGTGTAATTTCAAGAATATTATAGAATATCCAAACCTTATCACTAATTTAGGGTTGAGGAAGTCAAAACCTAACCCTAGATGACTATCAAGCTATGTTATATACCATGTCACTAGGAGGAGAAGGGGTTCCATTCTTTAGTATGATACTTGTTCCATAACTGAGAACAAAACATCTAGGAGTGGTATTTTTAGAGCATAACATAGGAGGGGGAAGATTTTGTAGCAACCTTTCAAGACACAATGTCATATGCAACTATGTAGTGAGTGCCCATTCCTTTATATTTGCATTTTTTATAACTGAAGCAAAGAGAATAGAGCATAGGTATCACCTTCGAGTTGGGTTTTCTCCTGTATTGGGTTTCCCAAGGTAAATATTGTATTTATTTGTGTAGATGGTGTTCTTTCATGTGTATGTTATTTTATTTTTGTATTTCAGTTATTTTCTATAATAAAAAAATAGAGCAATAATCTAGACATAATAAGTATGAGATCTACATAAATAAACTTGCATAATAAATATTTCATCATATTATAAGATCTATTGTGATGAACTATTCTAGTGGAATATCCATGACAGTTTACAAATCACTCAAATACCAATTTCCAAAAGAATAAGTCTCTCTTCTTGTGACTCACTCTAAATTTCCTCTCTAGAAGACATTTAAAAATGGGTCCTTAATCATTATCTAGTTTAGTTTCTATAAATCCACATAGATCCTCAAGTTTCCATTCTTTGTGATAGCCAACATGCTTGGTGATACCCACTTGCTCTCCTCTATTGTGTAAACTATGTTGACATCTAGTAAGTTCTAAAGTTCTTTCCACGTTTTTAATTTGTACTTTGGGTACATGCTATATGTGATATGCCTTATAATTGTCACACTGGGTTTTAATCTTATTTTTACTTTTCTGAATTGTTTGAGAAAACCTTTCAAATCTTGGTAGTTATAGATAAATACATCGACAAACTTTATGCTCAATAATTTTATTGCTTCACCCACCATTCCATTTCCCCATTAATCAACTATTTCCAAGGGTCTAGGCTCTTGATATCCTTCCTTGTAAATATTATCTTATTATCTTCTTAGAATCTCCTCTAGTGCCTTCTAATTATTGTTGATATATTGGTTCTTTGTATGTTTGTCTTTCATTGCTTTATCATTTGTGTAGTTACTAGGAATGGAGTCTTATTATTGATATTTGATACATTAAAAACCATTTTTCATTGTTCTTAGGTGTGTGATCTAGCTCAAATTCATTTGTATTCTTTAATATGTGTTCCATGTGTTCATTAAAGTTGGTTGTGAACTAATTCCACAATGTTTCCTAATTCTTTATTTCCCTTCTCTTCTCTTTGTGGCAATACCATTTGTAAATAAATCATTAATAAATTCTAGTGAAATTTGAGTTTCTAGTTCTTCCTGAGATGAAAATTCTTTCAATGCTCCTACTTGATTGACATTAGCCATTGCAAATAGTCAAGTCTCATCTCCTCATAATATCCACAATATTCTCCCTTAGTTTTGTGAAAATAAACACATAAATAATGCCTTGGAATTTTCCCATGTGAATTATGCTTACTGATTAAAATAAACCATACACTATTCAAAGGTGATCATCCCTTGTGTCATTGGCCACTCCTTCACACTCTATTCATTGGAGAAAAAATTCATTCTTTCCTCAAACCTTTCAATGTGCTTCATTGGATATTATGCTCTTCCATATTCCATTACTAAGCTTGTGCTTAGCACCTCAACCATGAATAAATTTTTGACATATTCATGATAAACTTCATGTTTTTCATATGCC
>WSFP011392754.1:0-27804 GCA_009831015.1 Picea engelmannii | reverse complement strand
GAATTAATCCTTCACATATTCCTACACATTACAAAGCTCACACATATTTGAGATATATATGAAAACATGTCAATTTTCTAACATTTAATCACAAATTCCCTTTTAATACTAAAATGAATAAAGTGGAGAACAATAAGGTGAAAGCCAAGTATATTTATGGAAATGATATCGTGAAAGGTTCATGGGGCGATGAAATGTGAAGAATGATGAAGGGAAAGATGGATGAAAATATGACATTTCTGAGCCCCAATAGTTCCCTCCCCCTTCACTGCATACTTGTCATTGTCACCAAGCTCCACATGGGTCCACGAGTCCTTCTTGATGCAACCCCCCTATCCTCCTGGGGTTCTGCGACCTCCTGGTCTAGGATCTTTCTTTCTTCTGAGTCGAATTGACTCTTCGGGCCTTTGCTAGACCCCTATTAATCTTACATAGGTCCCATTTTCTTTTGTTCCCAGGTCCTATCAGACCCACTTGGTTTCTATGGTCATGATTCGACTGTTATCAATCTACCCCATCGATCGATGGTTCACAACAATTGTGGGCCGCCAACATGCTCATCCTTTACGAAAGAGCCCTGTCCCTGCAATCTGAAATTTCTCACCCAATCTCCTTTTGATCGTGCATGTTGATCTCCTGCCCTGACGAGATCAACGACTCCAATGAATTGCGGACTATGAACTAGCGCGTTCACTAATTTCTCCTCTACTCCCCGCAATGATTCCCTACCACCGATTTCCCTTCTCAGATCGACGACCCTAATTTACTTCAGGTTTCTGGCTTTCATAAATCTCAATTTCTCACGCTCCGCAAGCTCATTTTGATAAGCTCCTTATTCACATGTTTCCTCGGTTTGTGTCCTTACACAAACACGTGATTCCGGATCTCCACGATCTGTCGACACATATCTCCCATTCAGATCAATGACTGCATCTGATTCTGGCTTTCCGGCCTTCAGGAGTTTCAACTCTCAAAATTTTATTTTCCCATATGACAATATTCTGGAGTGGAAGCTCTATCGACACCTTTCCCCCTTAATCTATGGCCACAATCTCCTTTGCGAGTCTATCGTTCGAAACTTTCAATTCTAAAATTCCCGTTTCTTCCTTCGGATCAACGATCCACATTCCTTCCTTCATATCAATGACCCTTAGATGTTTCGGGCTTCGAAGCTTCGACTCTTTGGCTCTTCAGCGCTTCGGGCTTCGGGAGACTCAAACTCCTATGCACTCGTTTCTCCCGGAGTGATTTTACCCAGAGACTTCAATCTGCTGAAACGTATCCCCTTGGTGATCAACGGCCAGGACCCACTTCGGGTCTTCGACGATTCTGATCTCTCCTTGTCCACAAACTCCCAGAGTTGTGGATCTTACGTCACCTGTCCTCCTTGACGATGGACGGTCCCTGCTCACTTCGGGAATTTGACAAGTCCACTCTCCTGTGCACACAAGGATTAAGTCTCGTGCACTTACCTCTAGATCCAATGGTTGTTGGTCCTCTGTGATCAGATCCAGTGGATGGGATATGTTCCTCTCCTTGGCACTCTCCTTTGTTCACTGGAAGTAGATCGGATGATCCAGATCTCTTCTTCCACAACTAATCTGATAGCTGTTGTCACTCCTCCTCCCGAGATTTTGACTTCTTCTGACTTGGAAGATTTTTTTCAATGTTCAAAGGCTTCGATATTTTAACTTTATCCTTGTGATCCCAATTGCCCGGGTCTCGCTTACACTCTTAAACGTGTTATCTCTTCTGAGTTTTAGGAATTGGAATAAGTCTGTATCCTATGCACTCCTTGCGTTATCCCTTCTGAGCTTGATCTCCTCAAGTATTTCGATCTCCCACACACTCCTTTCATTTCTGGGATTTCGTCAAACTGAGATCCGAAGGATTTCTTGAAAATAAATTCTTCTCGCCCACCTGGCGTTCCTCTTGCTCAATGCACTCCTTGCATAGCTCTACACAGTGTTCAACAACTCTGTGAATATATTCCTTTGATACTCTTCTCCCTGAAATCGACAAAGAGTTCTCTCTGTGCATGCTTGCACCCACTCGATGCCTTCCTAGTAGAGTTCTACAAAGTTCTCAGTAGCTATGTTTCTTTCTGAACTCAACATAGGGTTCTTCTCGTGCACTCCTTGCACTTATTTTGATGAAGGTTCAATGGTATCTCTCTTGAGCTTCTTTGAGGTTAACTCACCTCTGTCAACACACTCTTTGCAGACAATGTGCACTCCTTGCACTCGAAACTCAAAGACAAGAAATAATTGAAACTTATACAATACTTCACGAGTTCACACATTCATTCATGAACGACATATAAAAACATAATAATGAACACAAATACATACACACACTGTGTGCAAGAAAAAATGCTTTTCTATTATCTCTGTGTGTCTATATAGATATTTACAAAAATTGGACTACAACAGAGTCCCAAATCTATCCAAGAGCTATTCTACCTCCTATCCTAACTCTATCCCGAGTTCTACTTCTAAGAAATCTCTACAAATATCTCTCCCCTTTTACAAAAGAGGGCTCTACAATATTATCCTCTTCACTGCCTTAGTGCCATCACTATCTCAGTTAAGACACCATACTCCTACGACTCATTACATAAATAATGATCTAGACATGACTACGATCTAGACCTTCTTACAGTCAACTATTTAAGGTGACCCTATCCACTACCTGCACAAAGGTATGGCTTGGCTCTTACAACCTTACAACGCAAATCCCCATAGGATCAGATTTCGAATTTAAAAATGGGAGGGTCAATTCCTCTCCCTTTCTCCATTGCACGTATATGTGTTGGATTGCTGGTGCATTTTCTGAGGTGGAGCGATGCTTCTGCATCATACTCCACTGCTGGGAAAATCATGAGCTCCTGCTCATGAGATCTTCTTATCTAGTGTTGAAATCCTCTTGGATCCCAAACTCTCCCTTGGAGATGTCCTCTTGCTCCTCTCCATCTATGTTTCTACTGCTTCTTCTGTTTCTTCCCTACTGCTGTTGCAGGTTCTCCCCTGTTCAACTTCCCTTTGCTGACTATTTCTGTTGACTTCAACATCAACTTCCTAATTTATTCTATTACCATGTCCAGCTGCTCCAGTGGTTGGCTCTTCTTATGCAGTCTTCTCTGCTGCAACTCTTCCTCCTTAAATACATAAAAGGGTAGGTCATCTTAATCCCCCATGCTATTTTCTTCTCTTGCAGAATTATCTTGCCACTCTGCTGTCTCATCACTGAGCTGCTGCTCAACTTCCTCCTCTAACAAATTAGCTTCTGTCAGCTCCTCTTGTGATGGCATATCTCCAACTCCCTTCAACTGTTCTCTGAGCTGGTATGATCCTCCATCTATTTCCAACCTAGCCTATTGGATGTGATGGCTCTACACTATCACCCTTCTCTCTAGAGATTCCAATTCTTCATACAGTTCAGCAAAATCCATGCTGTCTGTTTCTCCTTCTGCTGCAAGCTTCAGTGCTGCAGTCATCTCCTGTTCAGCTTCCTGGCTGAAAATTTTGAGAAATTCTGTTGAATTCTCTTCTCCTTTTGCTCGGGTAGACATCAGTGTCTGCTCCAATTCCTTTTCTTTGACAGTCTCTGCTGGCTTCCCTTCTATTGCTGCACCTGCAACACTTATGCTAGCCTCTACTTGACTGCTTGGAAGGAATGCTTTGATTCCTCCAATGATCAGAACACTCCTCTGATCCTCCTCCTTTGTGATGGAAGTATTTAACTTCATCATCTTCATTCACATGGTTTCATAACCCACATGAATATTCATATATCATCACCCCTTGCTGATACGAATTCTCAACAGAGTCCATGAGACTCTCAGACAGTCTCATCTCTTCCCCCCTGCTCACCTAGCAATTCATGACTTCTTTTCTGCCCACCTAGTAGTCTATGAGATCAGTCAATCCCATCTCATTGCCCAACTGGCAACTTGAACTTTCGACACTGCTTCTTTGGTAGTATATGAGACCTTCCACTAACCTCTTCCTATTTCCCACCTGGAAACTTGAAAGTCCATTTTTGCCCACTTGGCAGTTTATGAGATCTTTGAATGATCTCACCTCCTCCTCATCATTGAAGTGTCTCCATGTCTCTGGTTCATAGATGTGAATCAGTTCCTCCTCTATGTCACTAAGGTTTTCTAATTCCCTCAACCACCTTCTCAACTCTTGTTGCTTCTTTCTGGCCAACAACTTTTGAACATGCCATTTTTCCTTCCTGTTCACAGGACATTCGTACCTCCAGTGTACCTTTGCCTCATGTTGCATCCTCAATGCTAGATGTTCCATCCTTTCTCTTATATGATTGAGTTCCAGATCCATATCTGGATTTCATTTATTCTTGTGGTCTTCTCTTCGACCATGCTCATGGACTTTAGTAGCCATTTTCACCTTCTACCTGCCCTCCTGACAAGTCTATGGATTACTCTACATCCGTGAGCATCTCCATCTTCTCTTACATCTCACCCGGTTGTTTAAATTTTTGCTGCTGCGCACATGCAATAACCTTCTCACAGAGCATCAACACTCTGCCTTCCTTTTGCCTGCTGTCTATAGGAAAATTTGAACCTCTGATATCATCTAATGTTACCAGATCATCCATTTCACCGTCTCTCTCTTGTCTGCTATCTGTAAAAAAAATAACGAACTCCCCCTCTTTCTCTTTCATCTGAAATCTATAGACGAAAATTGAATTTGATACCACCTGATCCAGCCCCCCTACCCTCCTGGGGTTCTGCGAACTCTCGATTTGGATCTTTCTTTCTTCTCAGTCGAATTAACTCTTTGGGCCTTTTCTAGACCCCTGTTAATCTTACACAGGTCCCCTTTTCTTCTATGCGCAGGTCCTATCAGACCTGCCTGGTTTCTATGGTCATGATTCGATCGTTATCAATCTTTCCCGTCGATAGATGGTTCACAACAATTGTGGGCCGCCAACGTGCTCACCCTTTATGGAAGATCCATGTCCTAAAAATCTAAAAGTGCTCACCCGATCTCCTTTTGATTGTGCCCTTTGATCTCCTTCTCCGACGAGATCAACGACTCCAACGCATTGCGGATTGTGAACTAGCACGCTCACTAATTTCTCCTCCGCTCCCCGTAATGATTCTCTACCACTGATTTCCCTTCTCAGATTGATGACCCTAATTTACTTCAGGTTTCTGGCCTTCAAAAATCTCAATTTATCATGCTCTGCAAGCTCCTTTTTCTAAGCCCCTTCTTCGCATGTGTCCTCGGGCTATGTATTTACGCAAACGTGTGATTCCAGATCTCCATGATCTATCGACACGTAGCTCCATTTAGATCAACGACTACATCTGATTTCAACTTTCTGGCCTTCGGGAGTTTCAACTCTCAAACTTTGCTTTTCCTGTATGAAAATCTTCCAGAGTGGAATATCTATCGACACCCATCCCTCTTAATATATGGCCAAAATATCCTCTGTGATTCCAGCCTTCGGGACTTTCAATTCTCAAATTCCCGTTTCTTCCTTCAGATCAACAATCCATGTTCCTTCCTTCAGATCAATGACCCTTAGACATTTTGGGCTTCAATGCTTCGACTCTTCAGCTCTTAAGTGCTTCGGGCTTCAGGAGTCTCAAACTCCTATGCACTCGTTTCTCCCAGAGTGATTTTACCTGGAGACTTTGATTTACCAACACATATCCCCCTGATGATCAACGACCAAGACCCACTTTGGGTCTTTGGCGATTCTGATCTCTCATTGCCCACAAACTCTCAGAGTTGTGGATCTTATGCCACCTGTCCTCCTTGAAAATGGACGGTCCCTGCTCACTTCGGGACTTTGATAAGTCCACTCTCCTATGCACACAAGGATTAAGTCTCGTGCACTTACCTCTGGATCCAAGGGTTGCTAGTCCTCTACGCTTAGATCCAACGGATGGGATTTGTTCCTCTCCTCGATGCTCTCCTTTGTTCACTGGACGTAGATCATATGATCCAGATCTCTTCTTCCCCAACTAATTTGACGACTGTTGTCGCTCCTCCTCCTAATATTTTGACTTCTTCCGACTTGGAATATTTTTTTCAATGTTCAAAGGCTTCGATCTTTGAACTTTCTCCTTGTGACCTCGATTGTCTGGGTCTCGCTTGTGATCTTAAACATGTTATCTCTTCCAAGTTTTAGGACTTGGAATAAGTCCTTCTCCTACACACTCCTGGCATTATCTCTTCTGAGCTTGATGTCCTCGAGTATTTTGATATCCCACGCACTCCTTGCATTTCTAGGATTTTGTCAAACTCAGATCCGAAGGATTTCTTGAAAATAAATTCTTCTCGCCCACCTGGCGTTCCTCCTTCTCAATGCACACCTTGCAGAGCTATACAGAGTGTTAAATATCTTTGTAAGTATCTTCTTTGATACTCTTCTCCCTTAACTCAAAAAAGAGCTCTCTCTGTGCACACTTGCACCCGCTTGATGCTCACCTGAGAGAGCTCTTTTCGAAATCAACATAGGTTTCTTCTTGTGCACTCCTTTCACTTCTACTGATGAAGGTTCAACGATATCTCTCCCGAGATTCTCTGAGGTTAACTCACCTCTATCAACACACTCCTTGCGGACAATGTGCACTCCTTGCATTCAAAACTCAAAGATGAGAAACAATTGAAACTTATACAATACTTCACCAGTTCACACATTCATTCATGAATGACATATAAAAACATAATAATGAACACAAATACATAAACACACTATGTGCATGAAAAACTGCTTTTCTATTATCTCTGTGTGTCTATATAGATGTTTACAAAAACTAGACTGCAATAGAGTCCCAACTCTCTCAAGCTCTCTCCAAGAACTATTATACCTCCTATCCTAACTCTATCCCGAGTTCTGCTTCTAAAACCTCTCTACAAATATCTCTCCCCTTTTACAAAAGAGGGCTCTACGAGCTTATCCTCTTCACCACCTTAGTGCCATCACTATCTCAGTTAAGACACCATACTCCTATGACTCATTACGTAAATGATGATCCATACCTAACTATGATCTAGACCTGCTTACAATCAACCATTTAAGGCGACCCTATACACTACCTGTACAAAGGTATGGCTTGGCTCTTACAACCTTACAACGCAAATCCCCATAGGATCAGATTTCAAATTTAAAAATGGGAGGGTCAATGCCTTTCCCTTTCTCCATTGCACGTTTATGTGTTGGCTTGCTGGCGCATTTGCTGAGGTGGAGTGATGCGCTTGCATCACTTCTCCATCATTCTATTGAATAACTCTCGTGCTTTTGTCATATGATATACCCACTGAGAAAAGAAAAATATGCAACCAACTCTTGCAGCTCAACAACTATGCCCTTGTTGTATGACCTTGTACCTACAACTTGCACAAAATATACACTCTTGTTCGTTCTCAGCCTGTATATGTACACACGTTTCTCTACTAAAAATCACATATGTGCATGCATATTTCTTCTATACCACACATACATATGTGCCTGTTCTTTCTATATACCATGTATGTATGCACATTTTTGTATTTATCCCACGTACACAGGTGCCGCGAGTGACTTGCTGAATGCGTACAACTCTAGTGCTTGACCTTCCTACGGTTGTACCTATTTCTGCTCTAGTACCTGTATATGTCCTTGATACCAGATCTGTCTTTTGATGCCTCCTCCTCCTCCTTTGGACTGATTAGATCTCTAGTTGAAATTCCTTCTTCACCATGGCTGATATCTCTTTGAGAAAAAAACCTTATTTGTTCTCTCTATAAGTCACTAACTCCAATAGATTTGTTATCCCTTGAGTTAATCTCTATATGAAAGTCCTTCTTCACCCTTCCTAATATCCTCTTGAGTCACAGTCCTTTGTGGCTCAAACACTCAATGAATTTCAATATTGGTTTATACATCTACAAAGATCTCCTTGCAAATATGAAAGATCTATTGAAATTTGTTGTGGATCTGTGTTTGGTCCTTTAAACACCCACTACTACAAATCAGATCTAGAATATATAGGTTTTTTTGCAACCTGATATTGGATCCATATTAGAGTGAGAGATCGCATCCCATGTTGATTTTCTCAACACACTCTAATACCATGTTGAAATCCCAACTCCGACACCTACGTAATTTGTTATCTAGTTATTTCTTTATTGTAAATCAAATTAGCAACTCACAAAATAGAATACACTTGTTGTAATAAAAAATTCAAATAAATAGAGGAAGCGATACTAGAAACAAAAATCTCACACACAATACATAAATACATTCCTCCCATGAACTAATCTTTTCATTCAAATAACTTCAAATCTTACAAGGGCTCCTTTACTAGGAAAATGGTCCATAGAGAAATACAAAAAATGTTAGACAAAACCTGCAAACCATAGCAAATCCTGGTTTGGTGTACGATCTCAAACTTTCATTTTTCTCAAGATTTTTATGTCTTTCCTTTATCAAATGCACATATATATTTCTGTCTCCACTGAAACCTACATACACGCACACACAGACTGTACCACAAACTTTGTACGATGTGACCCTGCTGTTGCAGATCCAATATGATGAAACCCACTTGTGATTGCTTATGTTCTCTCTTCTCCTTGACCTCTACTGATCTCTAGATGGAATTTTGTCTCCTCTTATTTGAGATCTCCTTGAATCATAGTCCTTTGTGATCTAACCATGTTGAGAAAAATTCCTTATTTTCTCCCAATATTGATCCCCTTGAGTCAAAGTCCCTTATGACTCAATCACTTGAGAAAAAGTCCTTCTTTTCTCCAAAATGAATCGAATACATTCTCCTTCACCTAGCCTTGATTTTATAATCTTGAGTTATGACCTAACCTTAATATCCAAAGTGATTGATGGTTGAGATTACTTCTCACCTCAGTTGAGATCAATGGTTAATATTTAATTAATGCTAAAAACTTTAGCATTTCATTAAGTAAAATCAACTAGTTAATAAAAAACACTTTACTTTAATTATTCTTTTAATTAATGTAAATTATTAGATAGAAGGCTTTGAATGACTTCCACACGTATATACACTTAGACCTGTGCATAAGTACCTGTATGATGCTACAAACATCAACAACACTTACATGGATAGGAAATACTCTATGATGCTTTTTCAAAACCTCAAAAATCACAAGAACAACGATATGTATAGCTTATGCAAGAATTTTTGTTTATATGAATGTTTTTGGACCTGTCACATAATCCATCTGCATCAACTTCCAATATTTAAAATGGTTACAAACCTTAGATTGTGAACAAATTATACTATGTTGTAGGAAGTGCCATGATCATTACCATTTTTTTAGGAACTTCCCTATGAACGTCAAAATGAATCTCAAGAACATGGAAGAAGGAGATGAGAAAGAATGATTCGTTAAAGTCCCAAGAAAAAGGAAGTCTAGGAAAAAACATCGCACTAAGGACACTAATAATTCCCCCATAATATCTAATATCTTATGATATCTATCTAGAGAGAAAGACGCACATGGGAAATATTGGGAGAAAAAGAATATGTAGATAAGGACAAAATCACACTTACAAACATCTTAGGTGGAAAGAAATGCATGAGAAAGGATACAGTACAACAACTAGTCAAGGAAGGTACATAAGATATTGAACATCTAGATATGGGAGAAGAGGAAGAGGAAAAATCCAATTAAGAGGAAGAAGAGTCTAAACCGATTGAGGACATGGACATACAGAAGATAAATCTACCAACACTCATAGGAATTTATGGAGAAAACATATTAACAAATATAACTGAATAATAAATTGAATCCTTGAGAGAAGAAATATTCAGAGGAAAATCTAAAATTGACTCATCCTATCAAAATCTAGGATCCTCACAAGCACTGGGAATGAAACAAACACAACCCAAACATCAGAAAAAATAGTTGGGGAAGAAAAAAGGAGAGACAAAAATTCCATGAATAAAAAAATACAAGAGGAAGGTGCTGAAATGTTTTATTCTAGACAAGTATCATCTCTACTACACAAATACTTCATCACCCAATGTAAAATCTAGCCATGAATATTGCTCCATGGAATGTTAGAGGGTTTAATGGAAAGGGAAAGAAAATAATACTTAAGAGTGGGATCATGAAGGAAAAAAACAATATATTTATAATTTAGGAAATTAATTGTGATAAATAAGTGATGAAAAATATGGCCTCAAGATGTTGGAAGAGTTGCAACTCTATGACTATTAGTGCATATGGTTTCTTAGGAGGTATGGCCATTTTTTGGACCCCTACTTTGATAGTGTTGGAAAACTTCATCACAACAAGTCACACTATATGTGCAAGATTCAAGGAAATAGGATTGAGAATTGGAGGTATTGTCACTAATGTATATGGTCCTAGTTATACTCACGTAAAATTAGATTTCCTAGGAACTATGTGTAGTGTTCTTTAACCCTTGAACAGGTAAATACAACAAGGTATATAGAGAATATAATTGAAAATTAACCAGGAACAAGAGACAATAATACAGAAACTATACACATACCCTTGAATATTAACAATGCGATGTTCACTTTCCTCTTGAGGTGGGGCAACCTTCCATTGAGCACAACTCCAAATACAAAACAGAATACAATGCATTTTAAAGTCTCCTATATCTTTAAATAGATTTTACATAGAAAAAACCTTAACTACTTGTGGCGTCATAAATGGGTACCAACTACCTAGTGGGCCTTATAAAGTGAACCCACTTTGCTGGGAAGGCATATTTAATCAAAACATAAGACATATTTAATCAAGAAAATAAATGACAAAACAATCACACATTGCACATAGATTTTGCCCAAGAAACCCAAATGGGAAAACCAACTTTCCTTGAGCTTCTTGCTCTCTTGTTATCTTATTAATTCAAAATAAAGAGTTACATGACTAACCTTGTTCTACACCTAAGACACAATAGTCATCATACTCTCTTTCCTTAAGCAAGAAAAACCCTACATCCAATTCATCTTACATCTATATGACCAACAACCTTCTGCTAAATATTAGCACGATTATTAACAAAACCATCAACTTAATACAATTACAACACACATTATGTAACACCCTAATTTTAACCCCTATGAATTAGAATGTATTATGCAAATGTGACTTAGTCTATCGAGTTAGTATGTCGAAATTTCAGGGTTCCTAGATATGTAATACTTCTATATATATTAATAAAATACACAGTTAGTTGCAAGATGAACAAGGACAAGATATAGAGGGCTATGATTCCACGAGAGAGGGGGATAAAGGGGATAAGTATTTTATTATTATTTTACTCACCCATCTTGGTTTTATTTGAGGAAGTGGTTACATGAGCTTCTTGGGGGAGGCCATGTGGTTCTTGGATCTTATAATTATATAAACCCTACATGTGGGTTGTTTGGGGTTGTTTTCGATGGATCATTCATTTTTGGGGTTTTTCATTCATAATTCAATCACTCGTCTTCCATATTATTGATAAATCATGTGCTCTTGGTCTGAGCATGGAAACAAATTGTTGGAGGAGAGTGTTGGATGTATGGGCTAACCTGGGTTCTACCTTAGTTCTCCAGCAAAACCCCATTCACCACCGACCCTTCTAGTACACCAAAAGGATACATTGTGCATAGAGTGCATAACAAAGTGTCACCCAAGATGGCTTATGGGTGACTGTAGTACCTAGATGTCCGCAGTCATGGAAGGGATTAGGGATGTTCCTTTTACTTCTACTTCTACTTTAACATGCATTCTACCATAACATTCATCATATATACTATTTTATCCATTCAATGACATTCATTTTGCATGATTATTCTAGTGTGCGCTATCAATAAAATCTAACAGATGCATTCATCTAACCATTCATTCATCATAAGCATATAAAATCAAAACAACACACATAGAGACACCATTTTAATTGTGGTTCACCCCCCTTAGGATACATCCACAAAGATCTTCTACTTTATTTCTTATTCTTCAGCAAAATAGTGTTGCATGCATTACATAATAGTTTAGTATTGGTGAGGCTGACCAGAGTCGCACCAAGCTCCACAGCTTGTGACCTAACCCTCAATTACATCTAAAACATGAGTCCATCTAAGCTCCGCAACTCTCAACAAAAAAATACTCCAACTCATACCTCAAAAGGTGCTTAAAGTACTTCACTCATGCAAAAGTGATAATGAACTACTCTCCCCTATTTTCCTCATACATCCTCTATTTAAATTACAAAAGTGGGTAAAAACCCTTACATTATGACTCAAAACCATAATTCTAAGTGGACTCCACTTGTCCACTTTTTAACTGCCTACCATGTGGTTGGTCTTCGATCCAACTATTCCTTGCTTTGACTCTACATTTATCTTCCTTATTTCCTGGTGCACTACTTCCTTTACCTTCTTGTGCGATGCTTTCTCCTCATTCTCTGGTGCGCGCTCCTTCCTTTGGCCCCTTCTGCCTCATTTACTACTCTGAACCCCAAAATTTCCTGCTCCAACATGCCCCCAAAACTAACATGTTGCTCGTCCCAAGCCACTCAGGTAGTGTGTGCCTCCTACATTGATTTCTCTAATGTCTTGAACTTCTTTTTTCAGTGCATCGACCTATGTCTTCGCCTGCAGACTTTTTTCCTCCAGGTTCTCTACCACCTGCATTGTGATTTTATCCTTCAACACTTCTCTACTCTCCAATTGTACCTATTCCTGTCTAATTTTCTATAGTTCCAATTCTGTTATCATCTTTTCAGCTTGCTCATGAAGTGGCTCCAACTGAGCCTGTCTTGTATGTCTTTCTTCTTGGGTTCTATTTAGTTCTACTTGTAGGTTTTTCATCTCCTGTGCGGCCCTTAGATCTTAGACTACGACATTCATATTTTCTTCCCTCTAATCCAACTGTTGGATCCCTTCATCTTTTGTCAGAGTTGTCCATATCTGCACAGTCCTTTCATAAAGCTCAGTTATTTCTTTGACTTCCAACACAATACTATCGATTTGTTCTGTGTCTTGCTGCTCCCTCTCTGATTTGACTTATGGAGGGTTGGTTGGTGTCAGCTCCCCAACCAACTCTACTATATCATGTTTGTATCCTTCCATCATCTGCACTATCCTCGTTATCTTCTCTTATGCATTGAGTTCTCCTACTAGTGCAATGTTCATGACTGTTTAGAAGACTTCTTCAAGCCTTTGCTGCAATTTATCTACACACCATTTTTCCTCCTCATGCTCAATCTAAACTTCTTTGACGATTATCTCTAGAACCTCATTCTCTAACTTGGTAGTCTCCAAGTGTGTTGCATCCATCCTAGCTCTGGATTGAATCTCTTGCGCCACGCTCATCTGCAACCTATATAGTGATTTTTTTGGTATTTTAGCCAATACCAGTTCTAGTTGTTCTACATCCTTGACCTATTTCTGCGCCATGTCTTCATCTACTTGTAACATACTCTGAATTATCTAGAATTTTTCGCTTCCCATTATTTCTATATAGACCGTCTCCTTCTCTTCATGTATTGGTGCCTACTGCGTTGTGCTCCTCTATTGTGCGACATTGAGTTGTAAGCTCTACATAACTTCTTTAATTTCCATTATCTTCATCATGAGTTCTTATCTTTGAGATTCTGTGACATAGAGGGCTTCTCCTCCTCGGTCTTGCACCTTATCAACTACTAACTCTGTGTCATCTTCTGTGATTGTGATCTCAATGGGATTCTTTTGTGCCCTCATCTTCTTTCTATGTTCTCCCATCTACATGGTTGATTTCCTCTTTTCTGTCTATGCAAGTTTCTTTACTTTTGGTATACTTCCAATCCTTATCTCCTGGGTTGAGATTCCATCTTTCTTATGTGATTCTTCATTTGGTCATTTCATGTTGTCTGTTCCTAGCATTGAGGCTCTCGGGACTGTTTCCTTCTTCCTTGGTTTGTTTTTTGTTGTACCAACAACTATTGATTTGCTTCACTTTGCTTATTTTCTAGTATTTGTTGTCGGGCTACTTGATTTCTGCATTGTGGCAGCTTCTGCCTATTATTTACCCTTTGCTTCCTTCTTGCATGTTACTAGAACCTTCCATTGATCAAACCATTCTACCAGTACCCATTGGATTTCTTCTGTTGTTATGCAATAGTTCATCCCGAGACATGTTTTCTTAGGGTATCTTCTGGTTTTTATCCATGTGTTATGCCCAGATTCCTTAAAGTTGGATATATCCTCTTGCTCCTTCACCACTTTGGGTGAAATTCTCCATGTATTTTCAGTCTTATCTTGCATCTCTTGAATGTACATGCCAAACATGTTGGACTTGGATTTTCTCTGCTTGAAATCTGTGTTGTGTCACAGGGTTTCATATCTCATTGTGCCACACCTTCCTATTCTTTCACAAAACAATGAAAACTTTGATTTTTCCCGTGCTTCTAAGGCTATCAAAATTATCATCCAGGAGTAGTGGAACTTCGTTCCCGCATCCTACGCATCTATGTAGTTTTATAAGAAAAGGTTGAGCAAATATGACACCGAAATAATAATTGTACCCTTTGCGTACTGCACAACTTCTATGACCACTCCTACAACTTCCTCTTCTTTGCGACACTTCCTAAGTAGCTTGAAAGCCATCAATTTTGTCACAAATATGGTAGTTGGGTCGTTGATGTTTTTAATTATCACACATTGGATGCCTCTGTCTTTGCCAAAATTTGCCTTCAATTCCTCTGCAATGGCCTTCTCCTTCATTTTATCATCAAGGTATTGTTCTGGATTTACTCCATCTGTTGTCAGTCTTGTCAGCTTAGCAATGAGGTTGAAATATATTAGGACATGTCTGTCTATCCATAAAAACCCTTCATGTACATGTGCCAAAAGTTGTTTGACACACACATTTACATCTTTCCCCTTGTTGAAGTGAGGAATTTCCACCAAATTCATAATTCCAGAGTTGTAAAGTCTATATATCCATTGTTTAGGATCCATAATTGGGATTCCTTTCAAGATTGACCCCTTGTTCTCCATATAAACTCCTGCGCAATCTCTAGGAACTTGGTGACCTCTGTCAAATCATGATAAACATACCTCAACTTAGGAACACATCCCATCATATCTTCCACAATGACGATTGAGTCTCATATGTGGGGCACTCACAACAAAATATTTGTTTGTGTGAGTGTTGATGCCACTGCTGCCCTTTTCCTTGATGGCCTTGCTGTTGTTTCTTCTAGGGTTTCTTCTTTCGATATTTCCTCATCTGTTTCATGGTTATCCTCAACCTCTGAGTTTTCCTCTATTGTATTTTTATCTGACTCTATGTTGTCACTATCATATTTACCATGTTCACCTTCTTCACGTGTTTCTCCTAGTTGTGCTAGGGTTTGCTTCTGTTCTAGGGTTTCGTCCTTATGTTGCTTGGATGAATTTTGCTGCTTCTTCTTCTGGGTTTTCTTCCTCGATCCACATCAAACTAATGGATTCAGTCTCTGTAGTTGGGATGTCATCCACATTGATTACTACGATATTTTATTACAATGTTATGTTAGTGATTCGGGTCCTTCATGTGAACTGACTTGGTCCTCTTAACTTTGGCGATGCCATTTTCTTGTCTTTGGGAAAAATCTATTATAGGTATCGGCTGGGTTCTTGAAAAATTCTCACTTACTCGCACCTTGTTTTCTCTGTCGCTCCTTTGCTAAAAAATCATAATCTCTGTCATTAATGCTCTGATGCACCCTTTCTTTTCTATTCACCAGTTTTTCACTTTCTCAGTCATTTCCCGTTTCATTGCATAGTGTTTACTTTTCATGCATGCAATATTATGCATTATGTCGCACCAATTTAGTGTTTATGGCGTGCTGTCATTCTCAACTATCTGTCTACCACTTATTCCTCTAACTACTTCTTTTTGGATTTTTCTTCATTTTTCTAGTTTTTTCTTCCTTTTTCTACTTTTATTTTATTTTTCTTCTTTTTCTCCCTACTATTTACAATATGTGCAAGTCTACTTGTTGTGCTATAACTACTGAGGGTTAGTGGGTTGATTTTCCCCATACAGTTTCAATCGACTACCATTCACCAATCCTTGAACTTGCTTGCCTACTAAGGCCTGCAGATTCACAACAACTCAATTTGTGACAAAATTTATCGCATATGGCCCTAGCCAATGAATTCTAAGCTTCCCTGGATGCTGTAAATACTTACTGTTATAGATGAGAACCAGATCTCCTACTTTGAATTTATTATTCTTAATATTTTTTTCATGTCAAGCCTTATCATTTTCTTTCTATACCTCTTGGTGGAAACCAACTATGATTCTATCTTCTTCTAATTCCACGAGTTGAGATAATCTTTCCTGTGATTGTTACAATGCACGGACATGGTATCAAATAATCTAAGGGAACTAGTGTTTCTTGTCCATACACCAACATGAAAGGTGTTTTCCCTATTATCTTCTTGCATGTAGTTCTATAAGCCCATAGTATTGTTGGTACCTTGAAATCCCAGTCATGTCTGTTTACATTACAAATATTTGTCAAGGCATTCTCCAATATCTTGTTAAATGCTTATACAGTTCCCAGAAATGAAACCATTTGTTAGATGTAAGGGCTGACCCGAGTTCTACCTTAGTTCTCCAGCAAAACCCTATTCACCATCAGACCTTCTCTTAAACCAGAAGGATACACCGCGCACAGAGTGCACGACGCAATATCACCTGAGATGGCTTATGGGTGACTGTAGTACGCGGATATCTACAGTCATGGAATGGATTGGGGATGTTCCTTTTACTTATACTTATACTTTAACATGCATTATACCATAACATTCATCATATCTACTATTTTATCCATTCAATAACATTCATTCTAAATGGTTATTCTAGTGCACGCTATCAATAAACTCTAGTAGATGAATTCATCTAACCATTCAATCATCATAAGGATATAAAATAAACACAACACACATAGAGACACCATACTTACTGTGGTTCACCCCCCCTTGGGATACATCCACAAAGATATTCTTCTTTATTTCTTATTCTTCATCAAAGTAGTGTTGCGTGCATTACATCATAGTTTAGTATTGGTGAGGCTAACTAGTGTCGCACCAAGATCCACAACTTGCAACCTGAACCTCGATTACATCTCAAAATTGACTCCATCTAAGATCCGTAGCTCTCAACAAAATAAATACTCCAACTCAGAACTCAAAAGTTTCTCAAAGTACTTCGCTCATGAAAAAGTGATAATGAACTACTCTCTGCTATTTTCCTCATACATCCTCTATTTATATTACAAAAGTGGGTAAAAAACCTTACATTATGACTCAAAACTCTAATTCTAAGTGGACTCCACTTGTCCACTTTCTAAATGCTTTCCGCACGGTTGGTATTCGATCCAACCGTTCCTTGCTTTGACTATGTGTTGATCTTCCTTCTTTCCTGGCGTGTTGCTTCCTTTTCCTTATCACGCGTTGCTTTCTCCTCATTCTCTGGCGTGTGTTGCTTCCTTTGTCCCCTTCTGCCTCATTTACTGTGTCGAACCCAAAAATTGTCTAATTCAACAGAGAGCCCTTTCTAGATGGATGTAAGGAATTATTGATCATTGAGAAAATGGATGCTTGTGTGCATTAGATTGATGGACGTTCTGAAAGAACTATCCAAAACTGAGAATCCTTGGAGTTTCCTTGATTGATATTTCCTGACCAATAACATTCGATCCTTGGAAATAAATTGGAACAACCTGATGGGATGCATTATAGAGAAAGGGGTTCATTTATTTGGGTTGTGCAGGCTTACAGGAAAGAGAGATGGAAATTATGATTGTTATGTGGTTGGGAAAACCTAAGAGCTTGTTAGCTAATTGTTGCGTGTAGAGTCAACCTGTGACATGTCCTTGTGGATTCATAGTCCTAACTCAGGAGTGACCTTCTATTGAGACTTGGAATGATAGTGTCTATGGTTGGGAGGAACGTCCTTGGTCTGCAACTATTTGGTGGATGGTTTAATTAATGATAAGTGCTCTCTGTGTTTTCTATATATTTATATTCCACTTTGTATTATTATTATCTATGAGATGATGTGTTTATAATGTGTCTGCTTGTTGGTTATTGTTTTGCATGGCGTGATTAATCATTCTTTTTAAGTATAGCATGAATATTGATTATTTCATGTGTGGTTATTTCATTCTTTCATGTTAGTTTTTGAATTAATCATTATAAGAATTCAAAATCAGTTCTTGAAGTGTTATTTGAAGTAGAATGGCTAGCATGTAGGTGGCTAGGTACGTTACAAAGTGGTATCAAAGCATTCAGTTCAAAAACTGGACCAGTGTGGGCCAAGATGAGTGTGAATTTGGAAATCCATTTTTGTAGACTTCAGTTTGAGCGAATTTGGAGAAAAATGGGAAATTAGAGAGAAATTCCCCAAATTTGTGAGCAGATTCAAGTTTTAAATAACTTGTAATTGTCTGAGATGTTTAATGGCATCGATTGATCGAGTTACAGAGATGAATTTGACATGCAAGTTCGAATTTCAAGTTTTAATTGCCACTACAATGTTGTGAAGAGTTTAACAAATCGACAGTCGAGATCATCTGATAAATTTAAAAATTTCTAATGTTTTCTAAGTTTAGAAAAGTTACCAGATCAAGTACAGTCGAGATTCATTATGGTGGTATTGAAAATGAGGAATATCAATGGTTCATATTCATTTTCAATCATTTGGGAAGTCGGATAAAATAAATTGTTGACATATTTTTGAGTGGGAGATCGACGGCATAGATTCACCTGGGTTTTGGCCAAAATTTTCTAAGTGTTGAAGTTCGTCAAAGGAACTTGTCGACGACTAATGGTCGATGTTGGAGAAGGTCATTTTGGTACACGTTTTCAGAATTGCACAGGATCATACCGCATGATAAGTCGTCTTAGGAAAAGCACGCGCAGAGGAAAGGTAGATAGTTAGTGCATTTTCAGGAGTCAACACGCACAAAATACGTAAATCAATTAGAAATAGTTAGACCTTTTGGTCCATTTTGTAACGGTCTAAGCCCTAGTATCAATGTATACATATTTATGGGTTTTGGGTAAAAGGTAGTTGTTGAAGCTTTGGAGAGGAGAATGATCTAAGTGTGCATTATATGCGTGAACGACAAGGGAATTTTTGGGTAGAACTAATGTATCTTATGTGAGTGTAGTGCACACCTATTGTAAGGAATGAATATGAATGAATAATATAAGAAGCCAATTGTTGTGGATGTATACCAGTTGGGGTGAACCACATTAAATTCTTGTGTTCTGATGTGGTTGTTGCCAAGATGTGTTGGTTTACTATGTTTCTTACACATATGTATCATATGCTTAGGGGTTAATATGAATATGTGTCTCATGGTTCCACACACATGTTGAATGATTAAGTAAGATGAATCTGTCATATGTTATTATGTTGTTATGATTTCACACACATGGTATATTGCATTTTGAATGAATGTTAAGTCAGAATGAATGTTAGAATGATCTTCGTTCCCTTCCTGATTGCGGAAGCCTGATTCCTGCAGTCCCCCTAGGTACATCAGGTGAGACTTCACTTTCTTTCAAGTGATGTTAAAAGGACTAGTATATTTAGGGTTTTGTTGGTGAGTTAATGTTGAATGTCGGGTCTGCCCACTATGCAACAACAAATGGTTATGTTGTCAGGATTGGGATCTACGACTGAGGGGGATGTGGAGACCTACTAAGGAGGAGATTGGACAATGGTTGGATATGAAGGAGATTGAGTTTTTTGTAGATCAGAATAAGAATCAATAAATCAGAGCAGAGAAATGGATAATAAGGTATTTGTTTATAGATTTGCATGAAATTTTCTTTGTTGATTTTTTGAATATTTTAGCAGAGTGGATCCAAAGATCAGTTGAACAAATCAAAAGATTTTTCATTGTTGTTATGAGAAATTGGACTCCTGAGTTAATTCGGCAAGTCAATACTATAAGAAATCATGTATCACATGCGGTTTATTATTGGTTATAAAGTGTGTTGGGAGTTTATGTTACTGAATTTTCTATAGATTGTACTCAGTCGTATAGTGCTGTTGAAAGGGAATTATGTAAGGGATTGCATGGATTATACTTGAAATCATTATCTACTTGGATTAAGATGTTATTGTTTGATAAGGGAGTTATGAATATGGAATCAGATTTCCCCAGTAGTTAAGCGTCTTTGTGCACATATGGGGACTAGGGGATAACTAGGGGATGTTTGGAGCATAAAGAAGAATGGAGAGAAGGAATGAGAAACATATGGACAGGGATTTTGAGAGAAGAAGAGTGTGTGATGAGCAAAGCGATTGGAGTATTACACAATGGTAAGATATTTTGACCGAATAAGAAGAGGATTGTGGTTGAGAGAGAAGGGAAGAATAGTGAGATAAAGGAAAGATACACTGGTGTAATACTCCATATCGAAGGGATTCTGCACATAGAAGAAAAGATCAAACAATTCAGTCTAGTAAAAGAATATCCCACTCAGATTAGACTCTGCGTCGAACTCACGACCCCATGTGCATCACCAAGAACTGAGGTAAGATCAAAAGATTTGTCAATCATAGTTAGTGAAGGAAGTAAATATAGTAGTAAAAGTAGTTAGAGTAGTGGAAGTAGTGCAATGAGTCTGAATCAATTAGTGTTATCAATAAATAATATCATGCAAAACATGATGGCAGGGGTAGATCCTACTTTAAGAATGTATGTATTCTATGGAGGGGGGATAGAGGATCCATAACGACATTTTTTCATTTGTGAGACAATATGGACTATGAAGAACATCCAGGATTATTATGTGAAGATTTCACAATTGGAAATGACATTCAGAGACCACACATTATGATGGTACATGAAATATCAGAATACGACACCTGCGGGATAGACTAGAACATTGGCAAATGTGAGACAAGATCTATCAAAAGAGTTCCAAGAAACTAAGTCTGAGTCGCAGTGCATTATAGAAATGAAGGATATCAAGCATATAGTGAATGAATCAGTGTGGGACTATGATCAAAGATTTAATATACTGAAGGATCGACTAACATTCTGAATTCCAGATGAACAACATAGGGAGTGGTTTATTGCAAGATTGTTGCTGCATATATGCTTCCCTTTGACACAACATAATATTGTATCACAATAGAAATCCCTATATATTTCTATGAAATTAGAAACAACCCCGGTAGGATAAAATGGGGCGGGGATGGCTCAAGTTTAGTTGTAGTTAGTAGCAATGACTATTCAATTGCAGAAACTTGCAAAAGGAAAATAAAAATGCAACGAAGTATGGTGTGTCACATGTAGAATAGAAGGTCATCATAAGAATGAATGGCCATATTTTCAATAGTATTTAAATATAGGAGCTATAAATACACTAGAGGTATGGTGCAAGATTTTCAAAATGATGGGTCATCACCCTACTGCTTTCCCGTTGATGCGGAAGTATCAAAGTACTGTGAGAAACATGTTTTGTAACGTTTTCAAGTCTGTCGAACATGAATAAAAGGATTGTTGCACATTTTATTTGATGAGAGAGTGCACTGTATATGCCTACAGATTCTAGGGAGAAGAATCTGAAGGAGGAGCTCTATATTATAATACTCCAAGAGGTTATAATCAAGGATAAAGAAAAGGGTTCAGAGGCCACAAAAGAGGAGGATTTGAAAGAGGAATATGACCAATTATATGTTATAATTGTAATCAACCTAGAAATCTAGCGCGAGACTTCTTGAATCCCGTCATGACATGTACATATTGTATATAGCTAGACCATGAAACAAATGATTTCCCACAGCTAATCGTAAAGTGGTAAGAAAAGAGGAACCCAAATGTACAGATGATAGCAACAGAGGCACGTGACGAACAACCCAAGATAACATTAGTTACGTGTGGATGAACTAGGAACAAAATTGATGCGACATATCAAGGAAATAGGATCCACTTGAGGGTTAGGAAATCAACAGAGCCTCAACCATTGTTTAAACCTAGAAAGGAGAAAGAGGCATATACACAAGCAAGGAAGGAAGTGATAGGAGCATAATCGATAACATCGACTTCGACCACACCACCTTTATATGATAGCTCATCGATGTATGATATGCCACTAGTCTATGACCCTTCAGAAAGGTAAGTTGAGAAGGTAAGAAATTTGAAACATTTTCTAAAAAATTGTTTAGAGTTAATGAAGGATGAGTATGCTTTGAGTATGCTATGTGGAATGATTGATCGTTGTTCTCAAGAGAAAGAGATACATGTCGCACACCGAGAAGTTAACCAGGTGCACCGAAAGAAGAGAACGAATAGGGAGTTTCCACTAAATGTGCAGATAGGAAACTACGACATGAAAAATATTATTTTGGATCTAGGTTCTGATGTGAATGTCATCCTGAATAAGACCTAGGAAATGATGGGTAAGTCAAAGTTGATCTGCTCGCCCATTTAGTTGAGGTTATCAAATCAGCATAAGATTGTTCAAATTGAAATTTTGACAGGGGTAAGTGTTAGTATTAATGGAGTGTGTAGCTTGGCCAGTTTTGAAGTGATCTAGATAATGGATAGTAACACCCCTTACCCAACACTACTCAGAATTGATTGGGCCTTTGACAACCAAACTCTCATTGATCTGAAGAAGAGACATATGATATTTGAAGTATAGAACTTGAAGGTTACTCTGCCTTTGGATCCTACTGAAGGAAGAAGATATGTAGAAAAAGTGAAGGGAAAAGAGATAGATAACATGTATAATATGACCGCATGGATGGACGATTATGTGAATCGTACAGTCAATGGTGTACTTAGTTGGAGAAGTATTAGTTCATGCGCGTCAGATTCAACAAAAGATTTGGAGAATTGTTAGCAAAGATTGCATGAAGTGTCTACAAGGAAATGTGCTTGGATTACCCACGTGTTGCAATGGATTGTAATTGAGGTATGTGATCCTCCAAGGTATGAAAAACTAACCTATGTTGATTATTTTATAAGAGAATTTGAATTACAAATATAAGATCAATAGAGATTACTAGATTTATACATTGCGCTAAAAGCGACCCCAACAAGATGGTGGGTTGCACATAAGGATGGAATAAGAGATTGGCAGCAGTGCATAAGACTATTACAAGTCAGGTTCAGGACATAGAAGGAATATACTATGAAAAATTATACAGGATTGAGTCGTCCGATGGAGCACGTTACACAGTGCATTGCGACATGGAATAAATTACCTAGGAAAGAATGGATGCACTTGTTTGTACATACTTTGGACACTATCGTGAAGAAATGGTGCTTGGAGATGGAAGTGCATAGAGAAACTATAGATTGGGAAGAATCAACTCGGAATTTCAAGGTAACTTTTAGTTTCGAAGATGATGCTCCTTTGATTGAATCATATTTGTAGGTCATCAAGGACAATATTTTTACATCAAAAGACTCGATAGAACTAGTACCTGCATGCAGTGTGCATAGATCTTCTGAGACAATTGAAGAAGTTTTGCATTGTTATAATGTTGTTGAAGAAGAACATGAAGAGGAAGATCCAAGAAATGTGCAAATACATGAAACTGAAGGAGAATGTGTAGTATAAGGACCACAAATCGAATTTGTTGTGTACATAAATCCATTGAGAATGCACAAAGAAAATATCAGCACAGAAGATAAGCCCAAGTTTGTCAACATAGGAGCGTATTGGAATGATGAAATTGTTGAAAAGACAGTTGATTTACTGCATGACTATCAGGACATGTTCCTGACTATATTTTCAGTGATGAAAAGGATTGTTGGGGAGTTAGGAGAGATGAAAATCCCCTTGAAGCCATATGCTAATCTAGTGAAGCAAAGACCATACAGATTGAACTCGATGTATAAGCAAAATGGGAAATAAGAAATACATAAGATATTGGATACAGGTCAGTCTGTGCTGAGATATTTGGTCAATAAGCTAATGTTGGGGGGGAATATGTGTAATGTAAGTTGAGACGACTAGGACTGGAGGATTCCAACAATATTATGGGTGTATAGGACTACAAGTAAGAAGCTGACATGAAAAACCCCATTTAGACTAGTGTATGGCCAGGAAGTTGTTATGCCTATGGAATTCATAGTACCGAGTCTATGCATTGTCGCATTGAAAAATATTACATATTTTGGCGTAGTGGAGAAGAAATTGTCAGAGCTAGTAGAGATGGAAGAGGACCAATTTGTTGCAAGTTTCCATGAGCAAGTTTAGAAAGTGCGCGAGAAAGCATGGCATGATAGCCACGTTAAATAAAATAAGTTCAAGACAGGAAACTTATTTTTTCTTTACGACAACAAGTTTTTGCAGCACCCTAGGAAGTTTCATATGCATTGGTTAGGTCCATATTTGATCAGATTTGTGACAGATGCAAGTGTTTTTTAGTTGGAGAAACTGAATGGAGAAGTTATGGAAGGAATGGTTAATGGTAGTTGATTGAAACTGTATAGGGACAGTCGTATTGTTGCACATTATTCTAAGTGAGCAGTATGTGTACCATAGTACTTGTATTATAGTGTATTATAGAAAGAAAAAGAAAAGAAGAAAAGTAATAAAATAATTTGAAGGTTGAAGTGATGCATAAGGTTAAATGACTAAGGAGATAAAGCCATAAAATTTTGCAGAGATGTAGAAAGAGGAAGTAATTGTGCGCATGAATGAGGATTGAAGTGTGACAAAGATCTGCGTAGAGGGAGGGAAACACATTAAAAAACATACATGACAGGAAAATCATTAAATAGATATCATAATTGCGAAGTAGTGTAGATGTGTATTCATAAATGGAAAGCAACAATGAGACCATGAAAGACCAACAAGATCTAGAACATGATCCGCAAAATAATCAAATTTATTGCAGAGTATGGAAATAATTGAATATGAGTACAAGTTGGATTAGACTACAGGTTTGGGGCATGAAAAGGGAAAGTAATAGTTGACGACAAGTTATAAAAGCAGTTGAGGGGTCGACAGAAAAAGAAGAAGTTATTGTTGTTTGAGAGCAACGAGAGTAGAGAGCCAAGCAAACAAACACAGATCTGAAGAATTTAGTTGTCGAGGGAAGTGTGTTGAAAAGAGATATAGTGCCACCCAAGGTAGCAACGCCATCAACATTGGTAATGAAGAAACAATGCACTAAGCCACCAATAACACCTATATAGGAAGTAACCCTAGGAGCATCCGAGTTAGATATGATTTCGGCCAACTTTCAGAAGGAGTATATAACTCCCATAAAGTTGACAACGAAGCCAATCAAGTCACAAAATGAAGCAAAGTATGAGATGGTGGAGCCATAAATTCCACTAGGTGTAATCGTTGAAGAAGATGTGTTAGGTGTAGTGTAAAAGCTGAAGTTTGCAAATCACAACCTATAAGATGAGAAGAAGTTACCAGAGTTATCATCAAAAAAATATTTAAAGACAATAATTTTCCTAGAGACATTGTTTATCCTAGTTGATCCACAAGCTTGGGCAGGAGGGTTGAAGAAATTAGGGATTATGAACTTGTTAGAGATCTCTCACTTTGGTAGGAGCGTCGAGATCAACGTCTATATTAATATTTTTTTAGGTTGCATCCATGGATGATACCTATAGTTGGACAAAGTCATCTCCATAGATACATAGTTTATTGTGTGGATAACAGGGTTTCAATGGTTGGGGAGAACCCATCACCACTTTTTAGAGATAATTCAAATGAGAAATATTTTTCAGAGAGGATGAAAGAGAAGTTTGATACATATTGAGGATCATGTGGGCTCAATGTAGCGAGTATTAATGATGAGTGCGTCAGGTTTTGTGATGCAAGTGTTGGATTGAAAATTACTGAGGAAGTTTTACAAGGAATAAGTGTCAATAGGTGTGATAGCAAAAACATAGAAATGCATAGAAATCATACAAATGAACTAGGTGATATTCCTGTTAAATTAGTTTTTCATAGATTGTAGAGAGGCACAAGACAAGGGAACATAATTCTACTATGCACAGTTGTTAATATTGATAGCATTAGTGGCTTGAAGGGAGATGGAAGATGAACAGTTTATGTCAGCTATGAACAAACCATGTTTGGAAGTGAGATATGCTAACTTGTGGAATATTGCGCACAAGGAGAGAAAATTAGATAAAAACATCACTTTTTACATCTATAAGGAGGTTATTTAGCAATGCATTCAAGATACATCGTGCATATTAACGCGGGTGGTAGAAACATACAATGAATTGTGTATTTTAAGGAAGGACGCCATCATATGTACATTCAAGCGAAGAGGGAACCAACTCAGGAATAGTTTCCGACGAGATACAGGGCGACTGAAGAAGAAATGGGACATATCATGGAAGATTGGGATGATGAGTAGAATATCCCAATGATAGAAATAGAGCAGCCATAGACAAAACACCTAGAAGTAGAAGAAGTGGGAGATGATGAAGAAGAAGAAGGACATGGAAACCAAGGAAATGGCATAGGTGACACACAAAATACTATACTGTGGTCAGGAGAGAAGAGGAAAGACACAGAAAAGGGGAAATCAATCTAGCAAGGAAAGAAGAGGAAAGTTGTCAGGGAAATGACCATTAAAGAACTAAGAGATGATGACTTAGAAAAGATTGCAGATCAAGTCAAGGATGTTACTGGGGAGGATTTTGAGCGAGCGACACATAATCAAGAATAAAGGAACTCAGATGTGCAAGCGTAGATTTTTGCACTGCGAGAAATTTTGGAGACAACTAAGATAATTCTAGTTAGAATAAGAAAAACAAGAGCAGACAGAGAGTATGAAAAAAGACCAACAGAAGAACAAATGATGATATCTCACTCATCTACAGCATCAGGAGAGCATTGGGTGATGAAGATTGTGGGAGGAGATTTAGAGTTCCATATGATAGAGTTATAGGAGCACACAAATGCATTTAGTCATATTGACTTGGTGTTATCTCAATTTCCTGTAGAAGTACTACATGGTTTGAAGAGGAGCATCACACAGAAAATTCAATTGTGCGCACTGTCAACATCGATGGATTTGACTAGGGAATTTGCATATATCGATGCGCTATTGGAAGAATACGATAAACTTAGGCTAGAGAGGGAGGAGGCCGCACATAGGATGGAAAGATTGAAACATGCGGTTCAAGAGGTCTATAGTAATATTCCATAAGTTCCTATGGAGGTAGACACCCCTTTAAAAGAACATGTCTCAAATATCAATGAATCCATTCAGGGATTCTGCACAAACATTACTGATTTAGAATCATGCTAGACACTGAGAACTCCACTGGAGGAAGGAAATAAAAGGGGGAAGATGACGAAAAAAACTATAGAGAACATTAGAAGTCTGGAAGAAAAGTGTGCCAAGATATATGAAGAAACCAAAAAAGCATGGACTGAGCTGACAGAAGATGCAGAGCTGCATGAAATTGGGTAGAAGCTAGAGGCTATGTAGGACAAGGCACATAAGTTTAAGGAAGTGATGAGCACCTTGCCACCAGCAGAAAATATGGCAGCAATAGTAGAAAATATAAAATTATACTTAGAGATGAACTAGATGAGGGTGGAGCAATAGGTTCACACACATAAGATCGAAACAATGCAAGAGGAAGCATACAAGGTGACAACAGAACTAGAAATTGTGTAGGGCATGGTCAAGTAGGTGGTACAAGAAAGTGTAGAAAAATTGAAGACCCATATTACTGCAGAGACAGTTGAGGGAATTGCGCAACAAGAAACACATGTAAGGGAAAATATCACAACTGCGAGGGAAACATTTCATAAGTTCATGGAGACCTAGAAGAAACACT
>WSFP011392753.1:0-27804 GCA_009831015.1 Picea engelmannii | reverse complement strand
CAATTTTGCAAATTTTTTATGAGCTATAATTCTAATGTTTTGACTTTCAAATTTTAAAATAAGAATGAATATGTATCTATTGTTGTTTTATGATGAATCTTTTTTATTGTTTTCTTTTTACTTTTATTTGTATGTGAATCACTATACTAAGGAACAATTTATTAAATGTTGTCATTTTTTTACTTCAAATGTATAAAAATATGGAAAAAAAATGTTAATTTTTTATAAATTTTTCACTTTTTTTGGTTCAATTATGCCCATAAAAAATGTTTTATTTGACATGTTATTTTAAACGAATAGGTACCAAAATGTATAGTTTTTTATTATTATATATGGCGGTAAAATGTATATTTTTTGCTAAATATTAAAAAATAGTGTTATTTAACTACAAGTATTTTCTATTTATTGAAGTAAAGGTAAACAATGTGTTAAAAATGATGTTTTCCACTATATTTTAAAAGTATGGAACCATAAATTAATTAAGGAGACACAATTATATGAAAAATCTTAATTTCAAATAAGTAAACCGTATTTTTCTTTTAAAGATTGAAATAAGCATGGAAAAATGATGCAGGAGCATCTCCCACGTCAAGCGAGCCAACGCAGAAGCAATTGGACAGCTGGACAAGGCAACACAAATTTTGAAAACACTTTAGAATTGTTGCACCATCTTAAATGAGTAATTAAGATGAAGCACACTTGTATATTGTAAATGGACCTTGAGCGGATAGCTCTCGTCCTTAGTAGATAGAAGGCATTTAAAATAGTTAATGCAAGTAGGTAGAATTTAATTATAGATTTGATAGCTTTTGAGCGCAAGTGGGAAATGGGATATAGACACCCTCATTGTATATTGTAACATTATCAGAGGAAGAGCAAGAGCATGCAGAGAGATGTGAAAGAACACCCATGTACAGATATTTGAATTAATAGAAGAGTTTGATTCAAATCCATGGTTTTGTGTCTGTTCTCTGTGTATTGATGTTGATATGCTCATGAATGTTTGCTTCATGTTATACATTTGCTTTTATATGCTGTGTATATGATTTCATGTCTGAATTGAAGTCTAAAAGGGTGAAGGAATGAGTTACAATTGTTTCTCTATTTAAGCCAGAGAATTCCTGCAAAGAGTGCAGTTGAAGCGTCCGCAAGGAGTGCGTTGACAAAGGGTTCAGATAGAGATAGCTTTTGTTCTCATTCATCCCAAAAGTGCAGTTGGGCATAGGAGCCGTGCAAGGAGTGTGCAGGCCAAGTAAAGTCTCAGGGTTGCAAATCTGAGTGAAGCATCGAGAGACTGTTGTTGCAGGCGTGCGCAGAGTCGAGTGACTTCAACACTTAGACATGGTTGAAGGTTTGCCGCAAGGAGTGCATGCAAGAATTTACTTAAGGACTTAGAAGTTGTGGAAAAGCTCAGGAGGTATAGTACCTTTGAGAAATCATAAGTGAAGGCATGGGAAGTTTGTGCCATGGGATGTTCAATCAAGCATTGTAGGTTTGCATGCAGAAGGACAAGTTCTGTGGAGGAAAAACTTGGGCATTCGCAGGAAATCGCCAAAGATGGACGGACGGTTGGAATCCTTCGAGGAGAATTCACAACACCCCGTGGGTCGTTAGATCTCACAAAGGTGCAGGGAAGATACAACAGAGTATTCCTGAAGGTTTAATCTCAGGACAGATAGAGCCGTTGATCCAAGCCATCCAGGACCGTTGGATTATTCGCGAAATCGCCTATCGGGATTTCATGAGAGAAGAGTCGAAGATTTGGCAATGGGAATCGTGATATTATGATACACGATATCCCGACGGCTACGTAAATAGTGTGGGCCACAACTGAGTTGGTGAGTGGAGGACAGGTGGCACAAGCTATCGGGGTTTCGTGGTGAGAAGTCCCGATACAATAGCACCAGGATTCGCGAAATCGCGAACCCCAAATTTTCGATAGAGGTGACAAGACGTTGAAAGGTCAACTCGCACGCGTGTCGGATAATCGGCATATTGGGAGTCGGGAGTCGTTAAAGAGAAGTGTTCGACATCGCGAGTAGCGAAATCGCGATAGGAGAAGTCCCGACAGAGTAAGGGAAGGAGTCAACGTTGACTTATATTGGTGTTCGGGGATACGAGAGTGCAAAGTTCGACCACTGATCTCGCCAAGTCACGAAGTCCGATCCTCTGAGTGTAGAGAGGGGATCGCATGGAGATTTATGTGGGTGAAGAATTCCCGATAGGGAATTAGAAGGACCGGTTAGTGTTCTTCGGGCCGAGGGAAGAGAAGATCCTGTGAGCGGACGTGCCTGCGGGTGCGGCTGCGTCAAGTTTTGTATCAGAGCACATAAAGGTTCTTTGCTTTCTGTAGCAGAGAAGAGAATTCACGATGCCGCCGAGAAGAGATAGATAGTCACCCGATCCAGAGGATAGGGAAGCGCAACGAAGAAGAGGCAGGCAAATGACTGATCCAGTCATAGAGAGACAGATGTGTGATCTCTGAGCTAGACTCGAAGACATGGAGACAACACAAAGACGCACAGTCAGTGCAGGGGATCTCAGTGATTCCGAAAGCGAAGTTGAGGTTGAACGTGAAGAAGAAGTTGCAGCTGAAGATGCATCCAACGAATGTTTGATCAGAGCTATTTCTAGGATGGGTGAAAGAGAAAAGATGGACATTCCAGTTTACGAGGGAAACTTGGATGCAGAGGAGATTCTAGACTGGATTAGAGCTCTTGACACATACTTCGACTATGAAGATGTCGAAGAGGACAAGAAAGTCAAGCATGCTGTTACATGCTTGAAAGGACATGCAGCATTGTGGTGGGATGAACTACAAGTTGACAGACACTGCAAGGGCAAGCAGAAGATCAAAAGCTGGGACATGATGATCGCGAAGATGAAGGCGAAATTCATCCCCAGGGATTATCAAATTACTCTGTTCAGGAGAATGCAGAACCTGAGACAGAAGCTGATGACAGTGAAAGAATACACTGAGGAATTCTATAGACTGAACATCGGGGCAGGTCATCGGGAGAGCAATGATGAGAAGGTTGACAGATATATGAATGGCCTGAGATATGATATCCAGGATGAGATGAGAATGGTTACCATCCGAACGGTGGAAGATGCTTATCAGATGGCTCTGAAAGCTGAGGAGAAGCTGAGTCGAAAACAGAGTCAGAGGGGCCGAGGCAGAAGCCAGCCAGAGGCAAAGCAGTTGCCCAGGACAGATACCAGAAGCCTAAGGAGGAATGGAAGAAACCTTAGACCCATACTGAGCGAGGTGGAAGTTCACAGCAAGGGAAACAATCTGTTGAACAGAGAGGACAACATAATGAGAAGAGAGGAGATTATGTTGACAACAACACTTTTCCTCGTACTAGAGGTAGAGGAAGAGGAAGAGGTGGAGTAATCCCATGCTTCACATGTGGGAAAAATGGACACAAGTCTTACGAATGTCCAGAGAAAAAGAAGGAAATTGGAGAATATCACATCGCCGAAGCACAGAGGCGGGATGTTGAGGCCGAAGACGCAGAAGGCGGAAGATCGCTCATGATGCGAAAATTCCTTTTGACACCCGAGAAGGAGGTGGAGAGTTCAGTCCAAATGACCAGACTTTTTAGGACTGCTTGCAAGACCAATGACAGGGTATGCAAGGTCATCGTAGACAGTGGTAGCACGGATAATATTGTATCTACAGAGATGGTAGAGAACCTGGAGCTGGAGACGACTGATCATCCAAGCCCATACAGAGTTTCGTGGCTACAAAAAGGACACCAGGTAACTGTCACTAAACAATGGTTGGTTGAATTCAAGATAGGAGGATATAATGATAAAATCTTGTGTGATGTTATTCCCATGGATGTTTTTCATCTATTGCTGGGTAGACCATGGCAATATGACAGGAATGTGATTCATGATGGGAGAATGAACACATACACCTTAGAGAAGAATGGGAGGACACACATGTTGCTTCCGATAAAGGATAAGGTGGTGAAGCCGGAGGTAAGCAACATAGTACTTCTCATGAGTGGGAAGGAACTTCTTACATAAGTTAAGAAGAAAGAAGAACCGCAATTCTTTGTGGTCAGGAAACCGAGGATTGTTCTGACTAGCACAAGAATGGATGATTTGCCAGAGGAGGTTCAGGAATTGCTGAAAGAGTTCACTGACATTGTAGTGGACGAATTACCTCATTCGTTGCCACCGATCAGGAGTGTGAGTCATCATATTGATCTCATACCAGGAGCTAGTTTGCTGAACAAAGCTGCATACAGATTAACGCCGCAAGAGAATGAAGAGGTTAAAAGACAAGTTCAAGATTTATTGGACAAAGGTTTGGTTAGGGAAAGCTTGAGTCCATGTGCTGTTCTAACAGTACTCAGTCCGAAGAAAGACGGAGGATGGAGGATGTGTACTGACTCGAGGGAGATTAACAAGATAACCATCAGGTACAAATTTCCATTGTCGAGGATGGATGATCTCATGGATTGCTTGAGTGGAGCAAGGTATTTTTCAAAGATTGATTTGAAAAGTGGTTATCACCAGATCTACATGAGAGGAGGTGATGAATGGAAGACCGCATTCAAAACAAACGAAGGGTTGTATGAATGGCTTGTTATGTCGTTTGGCTTAACAAATGCGCCAAGTACCTTCATGAGGTTGATGAACGAAGTCCTGAGGGAGTTCATCGGGAAGTTTGTCATTGTGTATTTGGATGACATACTGGTTTACAGTAAATCAGTGGAAGAGCACTTGAAGCATTTGGCCACAGTGATGCGGAAGCTACAGCAGGAGAAGCTGTTGATTAACATGAAGAAGACCTCATTCATGAAGACAGAGCTCATTTACTTGGGGTTTGTTATTTCGGCGAATGAGTTGAGGATGGATCTAGATAAGGTGGAGGTGATCAAGAATTGTCCATCACCGTGAAATATCTTTGAGGTGAGAAGCTTTCATGGTTTGGCTAGTTTCTACCGAAAGTTCATCAGGAATTTCAGTGGAATTAGCGCAACAATGATGGATACAATGAAGAAGCGGCATAAGTCTTTTCACTGGACAACAGAGGATGAGAAAAGTTTCAATCTGTTGAAACGGAAGATCACGGAACAACCTGTTTTGGTATTGCCGGATTTCCAGAAGACATTTCAGGTGAAATGTGATGCAAGTGGGTTTGCAATAGGGGCGGTCTTGAGTCAAGAAGACAAGTCGATAATGTATTTCAGCGAGAAGCTGAATGAAGCCAAATTGAAGTACTCCACATATGATAAGGAGTTCCATGCTATCATACATGCATTGAATAAATGGAGGCATTACTTGATCCCGAAAGAATTTGTTTTGTACAGTGATAATCATGCATTGCAGTTTGTGACTCAATAGGAGAAGTTGAATCAGAAACATGTCAAATGGGTTGAGTATATGCATAATTTCACTTTTGTGATTAAGCATATTTCTGGTACTGCTAACAAAGTTGTTGATGCTTTGAGCAGGAAGTGTTTGTTGTTGCAGGAGTTCAGAGTCAAAACGCTGGGTTTTGATGATCTCAGGAACATGTACGCAGATGATCAGGATTTTGGAGAAGCGTATGAAGCAACTGAGAATCCAGTTCTCAGAGACAGAAGCCAATGGGGTGAGTACATGATCCAAGAAGGATTGTTGTTCAAAGGCAATCAACTGTGTATACCAAAATTCTCCATGAGGGAGAATCTGTTGAAGGAGAAACACAGTGGAGGATTGGCAGGCCATTTCGGTCAGGACAAAACATTTGCGAAGCTGAATGAGTCATATTATTGGCCGGGAATGCGATCAGATGTCAAGAGATTTGTAGACAGGTGCAAAATTTGTTAGCATTCGAAGGGGAGGAAGCAGAATGCGAGATTCTATCAACCATTGCCCATACCAGAGAGGTCGTGGGATGCGATAAGCATGGATTTTGTATTTGGGTTGCCAAGAACACAAAGAGGTGTTGATTCAATCTTTGTGGTAGTGGATAGATTTTCCAAAATGGCACACTTCATTCCATGTCAGACGACCAGTGATGCAACTCACATTGCCAATCTGTTCTTCAAAGAGGTCATTCGACTTCATGGGTTGCCGAGGAATATAGTTTCGGATCGAGACACCAAATTCATAGGGTATTTTTGGAGGACCTTATGGAGGAAGCTGGGAACTAACTTGGCATTTAGTTCAGCTTATCATCCTCAGACGGATGGACAGACAGAAGTGGTCAACAGAAGTCTGGGAGACTTGCTGAGAAGCTTGGTGACAGAGCACCACAACCAGTGGGACAGTATAGTACCATAGGCAGAGTTTGCGTACAACGACTCAGTGAATCGGAGCACAGGCCAGAGTCCATTTCATATTGTATATGGTATGAAACCGAGAGGAATTTCTGAACTGAGGGGTTCATAACAGACTGTGACTAGTAGCGCTAGTGTAGAAGATTTCGCAGAAGTGATGAGAGAACTTCACAGTCAGGTGAAGGAGCGGTTATAGACTTCAAGTCAGGAGTACAAACGTAGAGCCGATCAACATAGAAGACAACTCCAGTTTGAGGTTGGTGATCTGGTTCTAGCACATTTGAGGAAGGAAAGGTTCCCGAGAGGAACATACAATAAGCTAAAGATGAAGAAAATCGGGCCATGCAAGGTCTTGAAGAAAATTGGAGCAAATACTTATGAGATTGAATTACACGATGGGATCGGAATTTCTCCGATATTCAATATATCAGATTTATACCCATACAGAGTTGGGGAAACAGAGACTGGAAGTGATGAACATCTAGAGGTTCAGTGGCAAAAGCAGATGCCAGTTGCAGAGAAGCCACAAATGGAGTGCATATTGGACAAGAGAGTGAGCAAGAGGACCAGACGAAAGTAATACTTCGAGTATCTGGTCAAGTGGAAGAATCATGCAGTTGAAGATGCCAGCTGGGAGACTGAAGCAGAGATACAAAAGCATGGACAGACCGTGCAGGAGCTCATGGATAGGAGCCCATGAAAGTTTTCAAGTGAGGGAGTATGTTGCAGGATCATCTCCCACGTCAAGCGAGCCAGCGCGGAAGCAATTGGACAACTGGACAAGCCAGCACAAATTTTGAAAACACTTTGGAATTGTTGTGCCATCTTAAATGAGTAATTAAGATGAAGCACACTTGTATATTGTAAATGGACCTTGAGCGGATAGCTCTAGTCCTTAGTAGATAGAAGGCATTTAAAATAGTTAATGAAAGTAGGTAGAATTTAATTATAGATTTGATAGCTTTAGAGCACAAGAGGGAAATGAGATATAGACACCCTCATTGTATATTGTAAAATTATCAGAGGAAGAGAAAGAGCATGCAGAGAGTTGTGAAAGAACACCCATGTACAGATATTTTAATTAATAGAAGAGTTTGATTCAAATCCATGGTTTTGTGTCTGTTCTCTGTGTATTGATGTTGATATGCTCATGAATGTTTGCTTCCTGTTATACATTTTCTTTTATATGCTGTGTATATGATTTCATGTCTGAATTGAAGTCTGAAAGGGTGAAGGAATGAGTTTCAATTGTTTCTCTATTTGAGCCAGAGAATTCCTGCATGGAGTGCAATTGAAGTGTCCGCAAGGAGTGCGTTGACAAAGGGTTCAGATAGAGATAGCTTTTGTTCTCATTCATCCCAAAAGTGCAGTTGGGCACAGGAGCCATGCAAGGAGTGTGCAGGCCAAGTAAAGTCTCAGGGTTGCGAATCTGAGTGAAGCATCGAGAGACTGTTGTTGCAGGCGTGCGCAGAGTCGAGTGACTTCAACACTTAGACATGGTTGAAGGTTTGCCGCAGGGAGTGCATGCAAGAATTTCCTGAAGGACTTAGAAGTTGTCGAAAATCTCAGGAGGTATAGTACCTTTGAGAAATCATAAGTGAAGGCATGGGAGGTTTGTGCCGTGGGATGTTCAAGCAAGCGTCGTAGGTTTGCATGCAAAAGGACAAGCTCTGTGGAGGAAAAACTTGGGCATTTGCAGGAAATCGCCAAAGATGGACGGACGGTTGGAATCCTTCGAGGAGAATTTGCGACACGCCGTGGGTCGTCAGATCTCACAAAGGTGCAGGGAATATACAATGGAGTATTCCCGAAGGTTTAAGCTCAGGACAGATAGAGCCGTTGATCCAAGCCAACCAGGGCCGTTGGATTATTCGTGAAATCACCTATCGGGATTTCATGAGACAAGAGTCGAAGATTTGGCAATGGGAATCGCGATATTGTGATACGCGATATCCTGACGGCTACGTAAATAGTGTGGGCCACAGCGGAGTCGGCGAGTGGAGGACAGGTCGCACAAGCTATCGGGGTTTCTTGGCGAGAAGTCCCGATACAATAACATCAGGATTCGCGAAATCGCGAACCCCGAATTTCCGATAGAGGTGAAAAGGTGTTGAAAGGTCAACTCGCACGCGTGTCGGATAATCGGCATATTGAGAGTCGGGAGTCGTTAAAGCGAAGTGTTCGACATCGTGAGTAGCGAAATCACAATAGGAGAAGTCCTGACAGAGTAAGGGAAGGAGTCAACATTGACTTATATCAGTGTTCGGGGATACGAGAGTGCAAAGTTCGACCACTAATCTCGCCAAGTCGCGAAGTTCGATCCTCTGAGTGCAGAGAGGGGATCGCATGGAGATTTCTATGGGTGAAGAATTCCCGATAGGGAATTAGAAGGACCGATTAGTGTTCTTCGGGCCGAGGGAAGAGAAGATCCTGTGAGCGGACGTGCCTGCGGGTGCGGGTGCGGCTGCGTCAAGTTTGGTATCAGAGCACATAAATGTTCTTTGCTTTCTGTAGCAGAGAAGAGAATTCACCATGCCGCCGAGAAGAGATAGACAGTCACCAGATCCAGAGGATAGGGAAGCGCAACGAAGAAGAGGCAGGCAAATGACTGATCCAGTCATGGAGAGACAGATGTGTGATCTCCGACCTAGACTCGAAGACATGGAGACAACGCAAAGACACACAGTCAGTGCAGGGGATCTCAGTGATTCGAAAAGCGAAGTTGAGGCTGAACATGAAGAAGAAGTTGCAGTTGAAGATGCATCCAACGAATGTTTGATCAGAGCTATTGCCAGGATGGGTGCAAGAGCAAAAATGGAAATTCAAGTTTACGAGGGAAACTTGGATGCAGAGGAGCTTCTAGACTGGATTAGAGCTCTTGACACATACTTCGACTATGAAGATGTCGAAGAGGACAAGAAAGTCAAGCATGTTGTTACACGCTTGAAAGGACATGCAACATTATGGTGGGATGAACTACAATCTGACAGACGCTGCAAGGGCAAGCAGAAGATCAAAAGCTGGGACATGATGATCGCGAAGATGAAGGCGAAATTCATCCCCAGGGATTATCAAATTACTCTGTTCAGGAGAATGAAGAACCTGAGATAGAAGCTGATGACAGTGAAAGAATACACTGAGCAATTCTATAGACTGAACATCAGGGCAGGTCATCGGGAGAGCAATGATGAGAAGGTTTTCGGATATATGAATGGCCTGAGATATGATATCCAGGATGAGATGAGCATGGTTACCATCCGAACGGTGGAAGATGCTTATCAGATGGATCTGAAAGCCGAGGAGAAGCTGAGTCGAAAACAGAGTCAGAGGGGCCGAGGCAGAAGCCAACCCAGAGGCAAAGCAGTTGCCCAGGACAGATACCAGAAGCCCAAGGAGGAATGGAAGAAACCTTAGACCCATACTGAGCGAGGTGGAAGTTCACAGTGAGGGCAACAATCTGTTGAACATAGAGGACAACATAATGAGCAGAGAGAAGATAATGCTGACAACAACACTTTTCCTCGTACCAGAGGTAGAGGAAGAGGAGGAGGTGGAGTAATCACATGCTTCACATGTGGGAAAAATGGACACAAGTCTTACGAATGTCCAGAGAAAAAGAAGGGCATTGGAGAAGCTCACATCGCCGAAGCACAGAGGTGGGATGTTGAGGCCGAAGACGCAGAAGGCGGAAGATCGCTCATGATGCGAAAAGTCCTTTTGACACCCGAGAAGGAGGTGGAGAGTTCAGTCCAAATGACCAGACTTTTTAGGACTGCTTGCAAGACCAAGGATAGGGTATGCAAGGTCATCGTAGACAGTGGTAGCATGGATAATCTCGTATCTACAGAGATGGTAGAGAAGCTGGAGCTGGAGACGACTGATCATCCAAGCCCATACAGAGTTTCGTGGCTACAAAAAGGACACCAGGTAATTGTCACTAAACAATGGTTGGTTGAATTCAAGATAGGAGGATATAATGATAAAATCTTGTGTGATGTTATTCCCATGGATGTTTGTCATCTATTGCTGGGTAGACCATGGCAATATGACAGGAATGTGATTCATGATGGGAGAATGAACACATACACCTTAGAGAAGAATGGGAGGACACACATGTTGCTTCCGATAAAGGATAAGGAGGTGAAGCCGGAGGTAAGCAACATAGTACTTCTCATGAGTGGGAAGGAACTTCTTACATAAGTTAAGAATAAAGAAGAACCACAATTCTTTGTGGTCAGGAAACTGAGGATTGTTCTGACTAGCACAAGAATGGATGATTTTCCAGAGGAGGTTCAGGAACTGCTGAAAGAGTTCGCTGACATTGTAGTGGACGAATTACCTCATTCGTTGCCACCGATCAGGAGTGTGAGTCATCATATTGATCTCATACCAGGAGCTAGTTTGCTGAACAAAGTTGTGTACAGATTGACGTCGCAAGAGAATGAAGAGGTTAAAAGACAAGTCCAGGATTTATTGGACAAATGTTTGGTTAGGGAAAGCTTGAGTCCATGTGTTGTTCCAACAGTACTCATTCCGAAGAAAGACGGAGGCTGGAAGATGTGTACTGACTCGAGGGTGATTAACAAGATAACCATCAGGTACAGATTTCCATTGCCGAGGATGGATGATCTGATGGATTGCTTGAGTGGAGCAAGGTATTTTTCAAAGATTGATTTGAAAAGTGGTTATCACCAGATTCGCATGAGAGGAGGTGATGAATGGAAGAACGCATTCAAAACAAACGAAGGGTTGTATGAATGGCTCATTATGCCATTTGGCTTAACAAATGTGCCAATTACCTTCATGAGGTTGATGAACGAAGTCCCGAGGGAGTTCATCGGGAAGTTTGTCATTGTGTATTTGGATGACATACTTGTTTACAATAAATCAATGGAAGAGCACTTGAAGCTTTTGGCCACAGTGATGCGGAAGCTACAACAGGAGAAGCTGTTGATTAACATGAAGAAGACCTCATTCATGAAGACAAAGCTCATTTACTTGGGGTTTGTTATTTCGGCGAATGAGTTGAGGATGGATCTAGATAAGGTGGAGGTGATCAAGAATTGGCCATCACCGAGAAATATCTTTGAGGTGAGAAGCTTTCATGGTTAGGCTAGTTTCTACCGAAAGTTCATCAGGAATTTCAGTGGAATTAGTGCAGCAATGATGGATACAGTGAAGAAGCGGCATAAGTCTTTTCACTGGACAACAGAGGCTGAGAAAAGTTTCAATCTGTTGAAACGGAAGATCACAAAACAACCAGTTTTGGTATTGCCGGATTTCCAGAAGACATTTTAGGTGAAATGTGATGCAAGTGGGTTTGCAATAGGGGCGGTCTTGAGTCAATAAGACAAGCCGATAGCGTATTTTAGCGAGAAGCTGAATGAAGCAAAATTGAAGTACTCCACATATGATAAGGGGTTCTATGCTATCATACATGCATTGAAGAAATGGAGGCATTACTTGATCCTGAAAGAATTTGTTTTGTACAGTGATAATCATGCATTGCAGTTTGTGACTCAATAGGAGAAGTTGAATCAGAAACATGTCAAATGGGTTGAGTATATGCATAATTTCACTTTTGTGATTAAGCATATTTCTGGTACTGCTAACAAAGTTGTTGATGCTTTGAGCAGGAAGTGTTTGTTGTTGTAGGAGTTCAGAGTCAAAACGCTGGGTTTTGGTGATCTCAGGAACATGTACGTAGATGATCAGGATTTTGGAGAAGCGTATGAAGCAACTGAGAATCCACTTCTCAGAGACATAAGCCAGTGGGGTGAGTACATGATCCAAGAAGGATTGTTGTTCAAAGGAAATCAACTGTGTATACAAAAATGCTCCATGAGGGAGAATCTGTTGAAGGAGAAACACAGTGGAGGATTGGCGGGACATTTCGGTCAGGACAAAACATTTGTGAAGCTGAATGAGTCATATTATTGGCCGGGAATGTGAGCAGATGTCAAGATATTTGTAGACAGGTGCAGAATTTGTCAGCATTCGAAGGGGAGGAAGCAGAATGCGGGATTCTATCAACCATTTCCCATACCAGAGAGGTCGTGGGATGCGATAAGCATGGATTTTGTATTTGGGTTGCCAAGAACACAAAGAGGTGTTGATTCAATCTTTGTGGTGGTGGATAGATTTTCCAAAATGGCACACTTCATTCCATGTCAGACGACCAATGATGCAACTCACATTGCCAATCTGTTCTTCAAAGAGGTCATTCGACTTCATGGGTTGCCGAGGAGTATAGTTTCGGATCGAGACACCAAATTCATAGGGTATTTTTGGAGGATCTTATGGAGGAAGCTGGGAACTAACTTGGCATTTAGTTCATCTTATCATCCTCAGACGGATGGATAGACAGAAGTGGTCAAAAGAAGTCTGGGAGACTTGCTGAGAAGCTTGGTGACAGAGCACCACAACCAGTGGGACAGTATATTACCATAGGCAGAGTTTGCGTACAACGACTCAGTGAATCAGAGAACAGGCCAGAGTCCATTTCATATTTTATATGGTATGCAACCGAGAGGAATTTCTGAGCTGAGGGATTCATAATAGACTGTGACTAGCAGCGCTAGTGCAGAAGATTTCGCAGAAGCGATGAGAGAACTTCACAGTCAGGTGAAGGAGCGGTTACAGACTTCAAGTCAGGAGTACAAACGTAGAGCCGATCAACATCGAAGACAACTTAGATTTGAGGTTGGTGATCTGGTTCTGGCGCATTTGAGGAAGGAAAGGTTCCTGAGAGGAACATACAATAAGCTAAAGATGAAGAAAATTGGGCCATGCAAGGTCTTGAAGAAAATTGGAGCAAATGCTTATGAGATTGAATTACCCGATGGGATCAAAATTTCTCCTATATTCAATATATCATCTTTATATCCATACAGAGCTGGGGAAACAGAGACTGGAAGTGATGAACAACCAGAGGTTTAGTGGCGAAAGCAGATGCCAGTTGCAGAGAAGCCACAAATGGAGTGCATACTGGACAAGAGAGTGAGCAAGAGGACCAGACGAAAGTAATACTTCGAGTATCTGGTCAAGTGGAAGAATCATCCAGTTGAATATGCCAGCTGGGAGACTGAAGCAGAGATACAGAAGCATGGACAGACCGTGTAGGAGCTCATGGATAGGAGCCCATGAAAGTTTTCAAGTGAGGGAGTATGATGCAGGAGCATCTCCCACGTCAAGCGAGCCAGTGCTGAAGCAATTGGACAGCTGGACAAGCCAACACAAATTTTGAAAACACTTTGGAATTGTTGAGCCATCTTAAATGAGTAATTAAGATGAAGCGCACTTGTATATTGTAAATGGACCTTGAGCGGATAGTTCTCGTCCTTAGTAGATAGAAGGCATTTAAAATGGTTAATGCAAGTAGGTAGAATTTAATTATAAATTTGATAGCTTTAGAGCACAAGAGGGAAACATGATATAGACACCCTCATTGTATATTGTAACATTATCAGAGGAAGAGAAAGAGCATGCAGAGAGTTGTGAAAGAACACCCATGTACATATATTTGAATTAATAGAAGAGTTTGATTCAAATCCATGGTTTTGTGTCTGTTCTCTGTGTATTGATGTTGATATGCTCATGAATGTTTGCTTCCTGTTATACATTTGCTTTTATATGTTGTGTATATGATTTCATGTCTGAATTGAAGTCTGAAAGGGTGAAGGAATGAGTTTCAATTGTTTCTCTATTTGAGCCAGAGAATTCCTGCAAGGAGTGTAGTTGAAGTGTCCGCAAGTAGTGCGTTGACAAAGGGTTCAGATAGAGATAGATTTTGTTCTCATTCATCCCAAAAGTGCAGTTGGGCACAGGAGCCGTGCAAGGAGTGTGCAGGCCAAGTAAAGTCTCAGGGTTGCGAATCTGAGTGAAGCATCGAGAGACTGTTGTTGCAGGCGTGCACAGAGTCGAGTGACTTCAACACTTAGACGTGGTTGAAGGTTTTCCGCAAGGAGTGCATGCAAGGATTTCCTTAAGGACTTAGAAGTTGTGGAAAATCTCAGGAGGTATAGTACCTTTGAGAAATCATAAGTGAAGGCATGGAAAGTTTGTGCCGTGGGATGTTCAAGCAAGCGTCGTAGGTTTGCATGCAGAAGGACAAGTTTTGTGGAGGAAAAACTTGGGCATTCGCAGGAAATCGCCAAAGATGGACGGACGGTTGGAATCCTTCGAGGAGAATTTGCGACACCCCATGGGTCGTCAGATATCACAAAGGTGCAGGGAAGATACAATGGAGTATTCCTGAAGGTTTAAGCTCAGGACAGATAGAGCTGTTGATCCAAGCCAGCCAGGGCCGTTGGATTATTCACGAAATCGCCTATCGGGATTTCGTGAGAGAAGAGTCGAAGATTTGGCAATGGGAATCACGATATTGTGATACGCGATATCCCGACGGCTACGTAAATAGTGTGGGCCACAGTGGAGTCGGCGAGTGGAGGACAGGTGGCACAAGCTATCGAGGTTTCGTGGCGAGAAGTCCTGATACAATCACATAAGGATTCGCAAAATCGCGAACCCCGAATTTCCGATAGAGGTGACAAGACGTTGAAAGGTCAACTCGCACGCGTGTCGGATAATCAACATATCGAGAGTCGGGAGTCGTTAAAGTGAAGTGTTTGACATCGCGAGTAGAGAAATCACGATAGGAGAAGTCCCGACAGAGTAAGGGAAGGAGTCAGCGTTGACTTATATCGGTGTTCGGGGATACGAGAGTGCAAAGTTCGACCACTGATCTCGCCAAGTCGTGAAGTCCGATCCTCTTAGTGCAGAGAGGGGATCGCATGGAGATTTCTTTGGGTGAAGAATTCCCGATAGGGAATTAGAAGGACCGGTTAGTGTTCTTCGGGCCGAGGGAAGAGAAGATCCTGTGAGCGGACGTGCCTGCCGGTGTGGCTGTGTCAAGTTTGGTATCAGAGAACATAAAGGTGCTTTGCTTTCTGTAGTAGAGAAGAGAATTCACCATGCCGCCGAGAAGAGATATACAGTCACCCGATCCAGAGGATAGGGAAGCGCAACGAAGAAGAGGCAGGCAAATGACTGATCCATTCATGGAGAGATAGATGTGTGATCTCCGAGCTAGACTCGAAGACATGGAGACAACGCAAAGACGCACAGTCAGTGCAGAGGATCTCAGTGATCCCAAAAGCGAAGTTGAGGCTGAACATGAAGAAGAAGTTGCAGCTAAAGATGCATCCAATGAATGTTTGATCAGAGCTATTGCCAGGATGGGTGCAAGAGCAAAGATGGACGTTCCATTTTACGGGGGAAACTTGGATGCAGCGAAGCTTCTAGACTAGATTAGAGATCTTGACACATACTTCGACTATGAAGATATCGAAGAGGACAAGAAAGTCAAGCATGCTGTTCAATGCTTGAAAGGACATGCAACATTGTGGTGGGATGAACTACAAGCTGACAAACGCTTCAAGGGCAAGCAGAAGATCAAAAGCTGGGACATGATGATCGCGAAGATGAAGGCGAAATTCATCCCCAGGGATTATCAAATTACTCTGTTCAGGAGAATGAAGAACCTGAGACAGAAGCTGACGACAGTGAAAGAATACACTGAGGAATTCTATAGACTGAACATCCGAGAAGGTCATCAAGAGAGCAATTATGAGAAGGTTGCCATATATATGAATGGCCTGAGATATGATATCTAGGATGAGATGAGAATGGTTACCATCCGAACGGTGGAAGATGCTTATCAGATGGCTCTGAAAGCTGAGGAGAAGCTGAGTCGAAAACAGAGTCAGAGGGGCCGAGGCAGAAGCCAGCCCAGAGGCTAAGCAGTTGCCCAGGACAGATACCAGAAGCCCAAGGAGGAATGGAAGAAACCTTAGACCCATACTGAGCGAGGTGGAAGTTCACAGCGAGGGCAGCAATCTGTTGAACATAGAGGACAACATAATGAGCAGAGAGGAGATTATGCTGACAACAACACTTTTCCTCGTACTAGAGGTAGAGGAAGAGGAAGAGGAGGAGGTGGAGTAATCACATGCTTCACATGTGGGAAAAATGGACACAAGTCTTACGAATGTCCAGAGAAAAAGAAGGACATTGGAGAAGCTCACATCGCCGAAGCACAGAGGCGGGATGTTGAGACCGAAGACGCAGAAGGCGGAAGATCGCTCATGATGCGAAAAGTCCTTTTGACACCCGAGAAGGAGGTGCAGAGTTCAGTCCAAATGACCAGACTTTTTAGGACTGCTTGCAAGACCAAGGACAGGGTATGCAAGGTCATCGTAGACAGTGGTAGCACGGATAATCTCGTATCTACAGAGATGGTAGAGAAGCTGGAGCTGGAGACGACTGATCATCCAAGCCCATACAGAGTTTCGTGGCTACAAAAAGGACACCAGGTAACTGTCACTAAACAATGGTTGGTTGAATTCAAGATAGGAGGATAAAATGATAAAATCTTGTGTGATGTTATTCCCATGGATTTTTTCATCTATTGCTGGGTAGACCATGGCAATATGACAGGAATGTGATTCATGATGGGAGAATGAACACATACACCTTAGAGAAGAATGGGAGGACACACATGTTGCTTCCGATAAAGGATAAGGAGGTGAAGCCCGAGGTAAGAAACATAGTACTTCTCATGAGTGGGAAGGAACTTCTTACATAAGTTAAGAAGAAAGAAGAACCACAATTCTTTGTGGTCAGGAAACCGAGGATTGTTCTGACTAGCACAAGAATGGATGATTTGCAAGAGGAGGTTCAGGAACTGCTGAAAGAGTTCGCTGACATTGTAGTGGATGAATTACCTCATTAGTTGCCACCGATCAGGAGTGTGAGTCATCATATTGATCTCATACCAGGAGCTAGTTTGCTGAACAAAGCTGTGTACAGATTGACGCCGCAAGAGAATGAAGAGGTTAAAAGACAAGTCCAGGATTTATTTGAGAAAGGTTTGGTTAGGGAAAGCTTGAGTCCATGTGCTGTTCCAACAGTACTCAGTCTAAAGAAAGACGGAGGCTGGAGAATGTGTATTGACTCGAGGGTGATTAAAAAGATAACCATCAGGTACATATTTCCATTGCCGAGGATGGATGATCTGATGGATTTCTTGAGTGGAGCAAGGTATTTTTCAAAGATTGATTTGAAAAGTGGTTATCACCAGATCCGCATGAGAGGAGGTGATGAATGGAAGACCGCATTCAAAAAAAACGAAGGGTTGTATTAATGTCTTGTTATGCCGTTTGGCTTAAAAAATGCGCCAAGTACCTTCATGAGGTTGATGAATGAAGTCCTAAGGGAGTTCATCGGGAAGTTTGTCATTGTGTATTTGGATGACATACTGGTTTACAGTAAATCAGTGGAAGAGCACTTGAAGCATTTGGCCATAGTGATGCGGAAGCTACAGCAGGAGAAGCTGTTGATTAACATGAAGAAGACCTCATTCATGAAGACATAGCTCATTTACTTGGGGTTTGTTATTTCGGCGAATGAGTTGAGGATGGATCTAGATAAGGTGGAGGTGATTAAGAATTGGCCATCACCGAGAAATATCTTTGAGGTGAGAAGTTTTCATGGTTTGGATAGTTTCTACCGAAAGTTCATCAGGAATTTCAGTGGAATTAGCGCAACAATGATGGATACAGTGAAGAAGCGGCATAAGTCTTTTCACTGGACAACAGAGGCTGAGAAAAGTTTCAATCTGTTGAAACGGAAGATCACGGAACAACCAGTTTTGGTATTGCCGGATTTCCAGAAGACATTTCAGGTGAAATGTGATGCAAGTGGGTTTGCAATAGGGGCGGTCTTGAGTCAAGAAGACAAGCCGATAGCGTATTTCAGCGAGAAGCTGAATGAAGCGAAATTGAAGTACTCCACATATGATAAGGAGTTCTATGCTATCATACATGCATTGAAGAAATGGAGGCATTACTTGATCCTGAAAGAATTTGTTTTGTACAGTGACAATCATGCATTGCAGTTTGTGACTCAATAGGAGAAGTTGAATTAGAAACATGTCAAATGGGTTGTGTATATGCATAATTTTACTTTTTTGATTAAGCATATTTCTGGTACTGCTAACAAAGTTGTTGATGCTTTGAGCAGGAAGTGTTTGTTGTTGCAGGAGTTCAGAGTCAAAACGCTGGGTTTTGATGATCTCAGGAACATGTACGCAGATGATCACGATTTTGGAGAAGCGTATGAAGCAACTGAGAATCCAGTTCTCAAAGACAGAAGCCAGTGGGGTGAGTACATGATCCAAGAAGGATTGTTGTTCAAAGGCAATCAACTGTGTATACCAAAATGCTCCATGAGGGAGAATCTGTTGAAGGAGAAACACAATGGAGGATTGGCAGGACATTTCGGTTAGGACAAAACATTTGTGAAGCTGAATGAGTCATATTATTGGCCGGGAATGCGAGCAGATGTCAAGAGGTTTGTAGATAGGTGCATAATTTGTCAGCATTCGAAGGGGAGGAAGCAGAATGCGGGATTCTATCAACCATTTCCCATACCAGAGAGGTCGTGGGATGCGATAAGCATGGATTTTGTATTTGGGTTGCCAAGAACACAAAGAGGTGTTGATTCAATATTTGTGGTAGTGGATAGATTTTCCAAAATGGCACACTTCATTCCATGTCAGACGACTAGTGATGCAACTCACATTGCCAATCTGTTCTTCAAAGAGGTCATTCGACTTCATGGGTTGCCGAGGAGTATAGTTTCGGATCGAGACACCAAATTCATAGGGTATTATTGGAGGACCTTATGGAGGAAGCTGGGAACTAACTTGGCATTTAGTTCATCTTATCATCCTCAGATGGATGGACAGACAAAAGTGGTCAACAGAAGTCTGGGAGACTTGCTGAGAAGCTTGGTGACGGAGCACCACAACCAATGGGAAAGTATATTACCATAGGCAGAGTTTGCGTACAACGACTCAGTGAATCGGAGCACAGGCCAGAGTCCATTTCATATTGTATATGGTATGCACCCGAGAGGAATTTCTGAACTTAGGGATTCATAACAGACTGTGACTAGCAGCGCTAGTGCAGAAGATTTCGCAGAAGCGATGAGAGAACTTCACAGTCAGGTGAAGGAGCGGTTACAGACTTCAAGTCAGGAGTACAAACGTAGAGCCGATCAACATAGAAGACAAATTCAGTTTGACATTGGTGATCTGGTTCTAGCGCATTTGAGGAAGGAAAGGTTCCCGAGAGGAACATACAATAAGCTAAAGATGAAGAAAATTGGGCCATGCAAGGTCTTGAAGAAAATTGGAGCAAATGCTTATGAGATTGAATTACCCGATGGGATCAAAATTTCTCCGATATTCAATATATCATATTTATACCCATACAGAGTTGGGGAAATAGAGACTGGAAGTGATGAACAACTAGAGGTTCAGTAGCGAAAGCAGATGCCAGTTGCAGAGAAGCCACAAATGGAGTGCATACTGGACAAGAGAGTGAGCAAGAGTGCCAGACGAAAGTAATACTTCGAGTATCTGGTCAAGTGGAAGAATCATCCAGTTGAAGATGCCAGCTGGGAGACTGAAGCAGAGATACAGAAGCATGGACAGACCATGCAGGAGCTCATGGATAGGAGCCCATGAAAGTTTTCAAGTGAGGGAGTATGATGCAGGAGCATCTCCCACGTCAAGCGAGCCAGCGCGGAAGCAATTTGACAACTGGACAAGCCATCACAAATTTTGAAAACAATTTGGAATTGTTGCGCCATCTTAAATGAGTAATTAAGATGAAGTGCACTTGTATATTGTAAATGGACCTTGAGCGGATAGCTCTCGTCCTTAGTAGATAGAAGGCATTTAAAATAGTTAATGCAAGTAGGTAGAATTTAATTATAGACTTGATAGCTTTAGAGCACAAGAGGGAAACGGGATATAGACACCCTCATTGTATATTGTAACATTATTAGAGGAAGAGAAAGAGCATGCAGAGAGTTGTGAAAGAACACCCATGTACAGATATATGAATTAATAGAAGAGTTTGATTCAAATCCATGGTTTTGTGTCTGTTCTCTGTGTATTGATGTTGATATGCTCATGAATGTTTGCTTCCTGTTATACATTTGCTTTTATATGCTGTGTATATGAGTTCATGTCTAAATTGAAGTCTGAAAGGGTGAAGGAATGAGTTTCAATTGTTTCTCTATTTGAGCTAGAGAATTCCTGCAAGGAGTGCAGTTGAAGTGTCCGCAAGGAGTGCATTGAAAAAGGGTTCAGATAGAGATAGCTTTTGTTCTCATTCATCCCAAAAGTGTAGTTGGGCACAAGAGCCGTGCAAGGAGTGTGCAGGCCAAGTAAAGTCTCAGGGTTGTGAACCTAAGTGAAGCGTCGAGAGACTGCTACTGCAGGCGTGCACAGAGTCGAGTGACTTCAACACTTAGACATGGTTGAAGGTTTGCTGCAAGGAGTGCGTGCAAGAATTTCCTGAAGGACTTAGAAGTTGTGGAAAAGCTCAGAAGGTATAATACCTTCGAGAAATCATAATTGAAGGCATGGGAAGTTTGTGCCATGGGATGTTCAAGAAAGCGTCGTAGGTTTTCATGCAGAAGGACAAGTTTCATGGAGGAAAAACTTGGGCATTCGCAGGAAATCGCCAAAGACAGACGGATGGTTGGAATCCTTTGAGGAGAATTCGCGACACCCCGTTGGTCATCAGATATCACAAAGGTGTAGGGAAGATACAATGATGTATTCCCGAAGGTTTAAGCTCAGGACAGATAGATCCATTGATCCAAGCCAGCCAGGGCCATTGGATTATTCATGAAATCGCCTATCGGGATTTCGTGAGAGAAGAGTCGAATATTTGGCAACGAGAATCGCGATATTGCGATACACGATATCCCGACTGCTACATAAATAGTGTGGGCCATAGCGGAGTCGACGAGTGGAGTACAGGTGGCACAAGATATCGGGGTTTCATGGCGAAAAGTCCTGATACAATAGCATCAGGATTCGCGAAATCGCGAACCCCGAATTTTCGATAGAGGTGACAGGACGTTGAAAGGTCAACTCGCACGCGTGTCGGATAATCGACATATCGAGAGTCGGGAGTCGGTAAAACGAAGTGTTCGACACCGCGAGTAGAAAAATCGCGATAGGAGAAGTCCCGACAGAGTAAGGGAAGGAGTCAGCGTTGACTTATATCGGTGTTCGGGGATATGAGAGTGCAAAGTTCGACCACTGACCTCGCGAAGTCACGAAGTCTGATCCTCCGAGTGCAGAGAGGGGATCGCACGGAGATTTCTGTGGGTGAAGAATTCCCGATAGGGAATTAGAAGGACCGGTTAGTGTTCTTCGGGCCGAGGGAAGAGAAGATCCTGTGAGCGGACGTGCCTGCAGGTGCGGCTGCGTCAAAAAATGACTAAAAACACTTTGAAAAAAAATTAAAAAAATTAGAAAATAGATGAAAAAATAAGCATTTAAAAAAATAATGTGGAAAGATTATGGATCCAAAAATTTAAAATATCAAAAAACCACCTAAAAAGGGAGGCGGGGGGCTGCTACCGGTAACACCATTTTAAAAAACGGCGTAAAAAATGTGACCTCCCAAAAAACAAGAACTCTGTGGAGTTCTCGTTAAGTTGGTAACTATGTTCCTTTATGTATATGGACACTTAGCAACAAAATGTCTTATCCTACCACAATTAAGCATTTGAAGGGTAGCTTACATTTGTATTTGTTAGGTCCTCGTTTTAGATTTCTCACAAATTATGCGTATTTTGTCTATGATTCATAGTTGGAACAATCACTGGATCTCTCTTCATAAATGTTTTGTAGCTTGTCCCAAATCTGTTTAGTCAATGTACACTTCATTACCTAGATAGTCTCATAATCTAATAGGTCAGTCAAGATGACATCTATTGATTTTGCATTGTTTTCACTTGACTCCTTCCCAACTTCATTTGTATAACTTGTTGTGATCGATTCCCAAATATCAAAACCAAGGGCCTTCAAGTATATTTTCATTCTTATATTTCATGATGCATAGATTGTTCCATCGAACAAAGGAGCTCTGTTTATAGGGAGACCTTCCATACAATACATATGTGTTCAAGCTCTGCCTTCTAGTGGCTAAATTGTTTATGAAGGAACCTGCTCTGATACCAATTGTTGAACTTATGCTTACACTGGGAGGGTGGGGGGGTGAATCGGTATAAGATACTTTTTAATTTATTTAACCATTCATCAATCACTAATTAGTTGAGAAACAATAATCACATATAAACTCAAATCATAATGCATAGAGTTTAACATGGAAACCCAATTGGGAGAAAACCATAAACTTATCTTTATAAATGTTTGTAGGCACCAACCTACTGTTACAAATATTGTAGGTAACAACCTACTAGAGATACCAATCTCCTTAACTGAGCACCAAATCAAAAATATGTAGGCACCAACCTACTGGAGACACCAATCTCATCAACTGAGCATCAACTCAACAACACATGTAGGCACCAACCTGCTAGAGACACCAATTCCCTAACCTTCGCACCAACTCAATAAGATATGTGTAGACACCAATCCAAGATCTTCATACACAGTACTTTTGACTTCACCTGCATGCTTCATACTTCAGATATAACTTCAAACTTTGGTCACATTGATTCTTCATGCCTTAGCGAGCCTCATAACATCATTCCCAAAATATGATCCTAGTCTACAACATCACAACCTCAAAATAACATACATTACAACATCACAACATTAAAACAACGCACATTGCAACATCATAGACCTTTAGTCCTTCATAACACATCTTAAGAATAAGAAAATTCCAAGAAAACCCCTCAGACTTATCTTGCACACCTTTGGATCCCAAAAATACACCCCAACACCTTTAATACACCTCAAATCACTTCTACGCACCTCAGACTTGATCTCTTTCTTAGTTGCACTACAAATGCACACATCTATCCTATACTTATAGTTTTTTTGTCCTCACTTTCAGGGCTAACCTGTAAAAGCTGGTTGAGCCGACCTAAATTTTATGGCCGGGTTGTCAGATAGAAAAATTCATATCTCCTCGTTCCTAATGAGTTATAAGGAATGTCATATACCATTGGAAAGGTCTTGGAATAAGATTCCCAGCCATATAACCTATGCTCCAATTTGATCTAGGCATCTCAGGTAAAAATTCCTTCAAAGATAGGGTATCCAAATTGAGCATCAATAATCCAAAAACAATGTTTCCAACAATCTCCATCTTGCAATCTTTATCTTGCACATATGTAGTCTCCCCCTATTTTTTACATCAATGACAACAATATTGTTGGAAAATTTGTTGTAATTGATGTCAATCCTAGAAGAAGTCTAGAAGACTCTAGAATTAATGGGTGTATTTGAAGAAGTCTCCAAAGTGGTCCCCTTATGGTGTATCTTTAAGCATGGCCCTCACGGGAAGAAACTTTGAAGAATTCTACAAGAATCCCTAGTGGTTAAGAAGCCCTAGAGGTGTGGTCATGAAGCCCAAAGTTTATTAGAGAAAAAGAGTATGAAGGAAATCATAACTGCATGCAAAAACATCATCGATGGATAGTCCTTGTCATGTTATTTCCAATGGTAGGTGGCACGCCATGTGGTTCCTCACAGTTGATAAGCTATACCCTCTTAAAGATGAAGCCTTGAAGTATGGTTAAAAAGACCCCAAACAGCTGCAACAAGAAGTTACAAGTTGGCCCCAAAATTAATTAAAGGTGAAAATTTGTTGCAAACAAGAAGTTACAGGTTGGCCCTAAATTCAAGTAAAGGAGGTACTTAGAATAATATAAATACATATCAAAGAGCCTCTCATAATCACCAAGCAAGTTTCATAAAGCAAGCATGTGATTTATTAGCTTAGTTGAAGTAGCAGAGGAGTGCAAAGGGGACAAATATTGGAGCCGCAGATTGGAGAAGCTTTTTTGGTAACCCTATTTGAGTAGACCCTCGCGGGTTAGATATAGGGCATCCCGTGAGGCCCCTGCAGGTTGCACAATACTCACCATGCGAGGCCTCTCCAGTTGCCCAATTTAGTCCAACGAGGCTGAAGAGAAGTTTGAAGATGGCACTATCTTCTTGATGTTGAAGCCGAGGGTTTGATTATCTAATATCTTATGCACCAGGTTCTTTACATGATAAAAGGTATGGTTCTCTATATGTTTTGATGTTCATGCTTGAGGCATATCTGGGATATTTTTGTATATGCTTGAGGCATATTTTGGAGGTTATGGCATATGATTTGATTCATACCTTGGAGGGTTTGACACATGTTTGATGCATATTTTGGCACATTCTTGAGGCATGTATTGAATGTTTTTGGCACAAGGTTGATGCATATCTTGATGGTTATGGTACATGGTTTGAGGCATATCTTGAATGATTTGGCACGTGCTTAAGACATGTTTTGGCACATGTTTGAGGCTTGTATATTGTATATTTTGGAACATGGTTTGAGGTGTATCTTGGATATTTTGATATGTGCTTTGAGGCATATCTTGGAAGACATGGCACATGTTTGAGGCATGTCATGAAGAATATCTTGGAGGTATTGGCACATGTATTGATGCATATCTTGGCATATTAATGCAGGAGCATCATCAACAACGTCCATCAAGCCGAGTGGAGGACAACTCAACATCAAGCGTGTGCATTCAAATTGTTTTGAGACCCAAGGAGAGCGCATCAATTTGATATTTTGAAAAGATTGTAATTAAAAGAGATTTGAATCTTTTGAGGCTTGATCCATTACATGAGGTCGTCAAAGATTGTAATTATCTTGATTAGTTGTAGCATTATACATATATTGAGCAGTGACTCGTATCTGGGTTGTAAATTCCATTTATTGTAATAATCTTTAGTGGTAGACTGTTTTAATTCTGATATGATAGCACTAGCGTAGTCGGTAGGAAGGCTCGAGAAGCCCCTCCGTGTATAAATATATGTTATCTATGCCCAAATGAGGTTGCTGAAGACAATTGTATTTTGCTGATGAAGTTTATTGTAAATTGTTGTCAAGGAGAAGTTGAAGAGTTGTAAGAACTCTTTGTAAATGCTTTGTTGAAAGAATATAATAGAGGAAGATTGTTCTCAAATTCTAAGTTTGCATATCCATGAGTTAAATGGGTAATGTGTGTTATTTTCTTTCTGTGTTTTATATGCCCATGTATGCATTTTATGATTAATTGAATGAACCTATAGTGTTCTATCAGTTTCAATTGTTTCTCTTCTGAAATACTGGTGCAAGGAGTGCATAGTAGCCATGCAAGGAGTGTGAAGGCAAAGTTGTTTTCAGACTTAGAAGATCAGAAGAGATAACGTGAAATTGTGTAGGGTGAGTGCAAGGAGTGCACATATACTCATCTGAGTATAGGATCTCGAGAAGACTCTTGCAAGGTGTCGATAGGGCCAACACTTAGTCAAGTGTTGAAGAGTCTCAAGGAAATGAACGCAAGTAGTACGTGGGAAGATTTTTCAGAAATCTTCAAGTGTTAAGTTTTTAGAGGAGCGCGAGGTGTGCGTAGAAGACCCAAATCATTTGAGTGTTAAAGCTCAGGAGAAAGAGTGACCATTATATTTGAAGGGAAAAATTCTTTCATTTTCGATGTCGAGTGGACGAGATCTACCCGAGGAGGAGCAGATCTTTCTTGGCCGTCAAATCTGGGAAAGTAGCGTGGGTGCTAACCCCTGAAGTCCTTCGGACTTCACGTATTTGGAGGTTTTTGTGTGGTGTGTGCAAAGGAGGAAAGTTTTCCGAAGTCCCAAGAATCGGAGAAGATCTGGATCGTCCGATTGTGGGGATACGTGTCCATAGATACATAGTAGTTTATAAGTCCAACTATCCGAAAAATTTGGAGTGTGATTATGGAAGTGTGCAAGATTCCCCAAGTTTCGAAGCCTGGAACGAATATTAACTATTGGCGCGAAGAACCATGCGTCAATAGATCTCAGAGTTCATAGATTTGGTACCTCGGAGGATTGGAGGTGTAAGTCTATTTGGGTCGAGAACTCTCGAAGGTGTGAGTAGATCCCAACCGTCCATTCGCGAGGGCAGGTGGACCGTTGATCACACCCTTCATGAGCTCGCCAGTTAGACACTCCAGAGGATCTGATGTGTTGAGTTGTGGAAGGTTCTAAAGCATGAAGCACATATCACATATCCACCATTGATCTGAGGTAAGTTCCAACCGTCCGATCTATTTGTTCGAAGTTCGTGAATTTAGAGTAGTTTCATGTTGGAGCTGGTAAATCTCCCGAAGTGCGGAGGCTTGAAACATCTATAAGTTGTAGATATTGACATACGTTATGGACCGTCGATCCTTACTTTTTGTTCGGCTATCCGCTAGTTCGACGTTCGGGAGGAACTTCGTGTATGGTTTTCGAAACTCCAGAAGCCCAGAATCCCGAAGTGTTGTAGTCCGCGTCATTCAAGGGTTTTTAGCCCACGAAATTGGCTGGATGTCACATGGATTTCTTTGTGTGGATAAATAGACCCTCGTGAATTTGAAATTGTGCACAGGATAAGGGAAAAAGGCCTGTTGTATAATATTTCAAGGGCTCAATAGGAACCCGAGAGCTGATTCGGATCCATACTGTGTACGATCCTAGACCAGGAGGTCGTGCAAAACCAAGAGGTGGTGGGGGTTTGCGTCACATATCGTTTGATGTATATCATGGTGATATTGAGCATATGATTTGAGGGATGTTATTGGTGATCTTGGCATAAGCTTTAAATGGTTGAACCGGTTATGATGATGATGATGTATTAGTATCAATGACAATTACAATGAAAAGTTGAGTCTCTTATTTATGATGATGATGATGTATCAATATCAGTGACAGTTATAGTGACATGTTGAGTCTCTTATTTATATTTATGGGAGGTTGGGTGGTGCACACTTTAGATAGCAGGTTAGTGCTTGCAGAGGAGTTGCAGGGGAGTTGTAGCTTCCTTTGAGTTGGTGCTCATAAAACTAAGGAGTTGGAGCCTTCTTCTAGTTGGTGCTGGAGAATCTAGGGAGTTGGAGATTCCTTCAGGTTGGGGCATGTGAACTAGGGGGTTGGATCCTCCTTCCAGTTGGCGTTGGATAATTTAGGGAGTTGTAGCTTATTTCAGGTTGGAACCTGTAAATAGGGGGTTCGTGCCTCCTTTTAGTTGGTCTTGGAGAATCTTGGTAGTTGGTGCTTCCCATGGATGTAATATTCAAGATATATATTAAAAAGCATTATGTGGTTTTCTCCCATTTCGGTTTCCACATAAAACTATTATGTATTGTGTATCTGTGGTTATATGTTGATGATATCGTGAATGCAATCATAATTGATAAATTGTTGATAACTTAATATTTTCATATTGTGATTAAAACTTGTAAAAAGTGCCTAATACTGATTCACCCCCCCCCGTCTTAGTATTGGTGAATATTCCAACAATTGGTATCAGAGTGGGTCCTTCAGAAATAATCTAATAAATGGAAGGTATATCATGGAGTGCACCAAGAATGGAACACCATTGTTTGATGGTCAAAACTATGCCTTATG
>ML856203.1:4385-27804 GCA_009831015.1 Picea engelmannii | reverse complement strand
CTCCTTGATTTCATCAATTAATTTCTCTGCATTTCCTGTAATTATTAGATCATCAACATCTAAGGAAATTGATATTATATACCCCTGCTCATCAAATTTTCTATACAGATTTGGATCACTTTTGCTCCTCATAAAACCCTATTGAAGAAAGAAAGAGTCTATCTTCTCATACGATGACCTAGGTGCCTGTTTTAGTCCATACAATGCTTTCTTTAACTTACACACTAAGTGTTCTTGACCTTGTTCCACAAACCCTTCAGGTTGAGTAAGGTAAACCTCCTCCTTTAACTCACCATTCAAAAATGCATATTTAACATCTAATTGGTGTAGCTTCCAATGATACTTTGTAGCTAAAGAAATTAACAATCTGATAGTATTCCTTTTAGCTACTGGTGTAAATGTTTCATCGTAATCAATACCTTATGTTTGTGAATACCCCTTTGCAACCAATCTAGCCTTATATTTGTTTATACTACCATCTGATTTAAACTTCGGTTTGTATATCCATTTGCATTCAATGGGGTTTTTATGTTTAGGCAATTGAGTCAATTCCCAAGTATTGTTTTTCATTATAGATTCATATTCTTCCTCCATTGCATTTCGCCATTCATCATGTTCATTTTATTCATCAAGAATCATGGGTTCTATGACATTAGAAATTTTACTCATTAGGGCATAGTCTCTATACCTCTCAGGGAACCGAACCTGTCATGAAGATCTTCTCAACTAATTATCTTCCTCCCCACTTTGTGAAGATCTATCTCCGCCTCTAGGTGAACTGTGACTTCTTGAAGTGTCCATATCACTGAGTCCTTCTTTCTGTTGTTGTTCTTGTCGTTGCAGTTGTGGATGATGTTGTGGTGGTTGTTGTTTCTCTTCTTTAACTCCTTCATCAAGAATTCTATGTCATTCCTCATGATTGTTGTTGTCATGATTTCCTGCTTCCTGCTCATGGAAAAGTACATCTCTACTTGCAAATACTTTGTGTGTAGATGGATCAAATGGTTTGTATGCCTTGAATTCAGAACAATATCCAATCAAAATACATTTAATTGCTTTAGCATCCAATTTCTTCCTATTTTCCTTTGGAATATGTGCAAAATCCTTACACCCAAATACTTTCAAATTATGAACTACAGGTTTGGAACCATACAAGGCATCGAAAGGAGTAACATTATCAAGATACCTTATTGGACTTCTATTTTTTAAATAAATTGCAATATTTATGGCTTTAGCCCAAAGTGCATTCGAGAGATTCTTACCTTTCATCATACTACATGCAAAGTCTACCATAGTTATGTTTTTCCTTTCAGTGACTCCGTTCTACTGTGGAGTGTGAGGTATTGTAAAATGTTGTGCTATTCCATGATCTTTGCAATACTTGATGAATTCCCCTGATTTATACTCTCCCCCTCGATCTGAACGATGGATTTTGATGGATTTTCCTGTCTTGTTTTCCACCATGTTTTTGAATTCCTTACAGTACTCGAAAACAACACTTCTTATTCTAAGGAAATAAACCCGTGTGTATCTCGTGCAATCATCAATAAATAATAGAAAGTAAAATGAACCTCCTAAAGACCAAGTATACATAGGCCAACAAACATCAATATGCACAAGATCTAACACATCTCTCTTTTTCCTATCAGGATTAGAGGCGAATTCATATCTGTGCATCTTTCCTAATGCACATCCATCACAAGAAGCATTCTCATTATTTAACATGGGAAGTCCTTCAACCATATTCTTTTTCTGTAATAACAATAAATAAGGATGATTGATATGGACATACCTTTGATGTCAAAGAATATTTGTTGGCATTGTTGCAGAAGTCAGTGCATGATGTGCTTTGCTAGTAACATCAAGTTTGTATAGGCCTCCTGCTCTGACTCTCATTGCAATAGTTTTGAATTGGTCCAACAGATCCTTCACTATGCAATAATTCTTGAAGAATTCAACCTTCATGTTTTGATCTGTGATGGTGGACATAGAGATCAAATTTTTGTTTATCCCTGGTACATACACAACATTCTGAATGTGACGAATAGTACCATTTGCTAATGTCACAGGAATGTCTCTGTATCCCTTGATCTGATGAACATGGTTATCTCCAAGATATATGCTGATACAATTTTGTGTTTATTTACAATTAGCATACCAATTCTTATTACAAGTCATATGTATTGATGCTCCGGAATCCACAAACCAAGCATCAGAATCATTCGATTCAACAAATAAAGCAACGTTAGACACAAATAGTCTAATATCCCGAGAATTGAAATTCATAGTCTCATCAATATCATCACTAGCAATAAATAATATGAGATCATGATTTGAATATTTTTCTGCCTAATGACCTAAATGTGTTCTCAGTTTATTCCTAGCCTCGTCACTCTTCTTCTTATAACAGTCTCTAATAATATGTCCATATCAACCACAATAAAAGCAACTCTTTGACTTAGTCATGTTAGCTTGCATACCTTGATTTGGCCTTGGATATTCTCTTCTTTGCGATGAACTGCCTCTCTGCGATGAATTTCCTCCTCTACCTCCTTCTCCTAATCTCCCTCTCAAGGATCTCTTATTTGACTATAGTGCCAAATTTGTATTGCGAGGCTTCAGATTCCCATGCCTCTCTTCCTCTTCCAGCAAAATCTCTGTGAGTTCTTCAAACGTAGGAGGTTTAATTAAAAAAATACAACCTTTTAATTAATAAACATAATGTGAGAGAGAATATGATGATGATGATGGTATTGATTAATGTCCATTGAGACCAATTGGTCTATAGGTAAGAGATTATTTCAATTTCTTTAAAATTGTATTAATCCTTCCAAGATCACCATAGTTTTGATGAATTCAGAGGTTAGAAAGATTGATAATTATCAAACATTTTATAGTAGGATCTAATATGGGTGTAGGTACTACAATCTAAGAGGAAGTATTTTTCATGTTCTACGGGCTTATTGTCACAAAGGTCACATATCTTGTTCTTATTTTAGTAATGTTGATTTTCTTCTTTGCACTTTTTCAAAATGAGAGGTAATTTTGATCTTCTAAATTAGGATGAACACTTCCTTATAGTGTCATAATTTCCTTTTATTCACTAATTATTTATCACACCACATATTCTCCTTAAATTTAGAACTAATAATATTTGTAATATTATCAATATTTTGCAAGATGGGTTCTTCTTATATTCCACAATGATTCGAGATTAAATTGCATCTTTATGTCATCCCCACTTGAGTAACTGGTGATTTTATCTAGAGTTTGAAGAAATTTTGGGGAGCCTCTTGTCATATGTGTTGTTTATCTTGTTATTGTATGTTAGGCATCTAATCATAGCAATTCTCTCACTGGGGTAAATTCTTGCCTCTATGCGCACCATAGGATAGGGTGTATTGCCCTTAATTTTAATATTATAAGTTATGAAACTATGTTAGATTTGTTCTATCTTTTGTAACGACTACGATGAAGAAAAAGATAAATTTTTTTTTTTGTTTTTAGGCAGGAAGGCAACGACGCCAATAGTTAAACCACCCAATCTGACGATGAACACATGCACACAAATCGAGAAACATGCAACAATGACTCAATGTGTTTGCACAATGAGCAGCTGGGAAAAACATGCATAAATCAAAAGATAGAAACAACTACCAACCCGACCCACACACGACAACGCCTACAGGCTAAGGGACAACATCCATAATCCCGACACAATGGTTTTGACGACGAGTAACTAGAACCTCTATGGCATGCAACCAAACACACAAAGGAATTAAAACTCAATCGCCATCAACAACTACAACAAACAAACGCCCTCAATGGGAAGCACAAACTATGACCAAGTTATCAATTGCCTCTATCCACTAGGGCACCCAACAATCCCCTCATCAGGAATCATGTCATCGCCAGGTCATAGGTGTGAAAAAAACCATGGCGCAACAACATGAATGGACTCCTAATGCAAGCTAAAATCAACGCGCCAAGAGACCGAGTTAACTGACAAGAAGACTATACGCATGCTCCCAAACAACAATTTGTCAAGATGCAAGGTGACATCCCTAAATTAAATTGCGCAACTATCCAATGGAATTTCGGATTCCTACAAGCCAACCTGAATGGTGAAACAACTAAGACCAACAACCAAAAATAATTCTCCTTAACACACACAGTTACGTCATTGCATCAACATTGGTCCAACCATGATGTAATGTACACTATTAGTATACAAGGCACCTTCATGTACCTGAAACAAATCTATATATAAGTAAAGAATTCATTGTTACCTATGGTGTTAATAATTAATAATTATTATATATATTATTTAAAATAACTATGTATCATTTAAAAATAACTAAGGTGAATTCCTTAATATGCCAATTAAATACATTACATCATTTTCCATTATACAACACTTTTTCTTCCTATAAAAATAGAGTTTCTTTTATAATAAAAAAAAGGGATTTTATCCATACTTATTTTCATAAACTTTTAATCCTTACTATAACTATTATAGGATTTCATGTTGGGAGCGATGTATATAAGTCTTCTTAAATTAAGAATATTATAACCTTTCACCTTCTGATGTTCATATAATCCATTTGTAATATTGAAATACCACCCAAACCTTGTCATGAGACGATAATGAAAATTCCAACACATAGGTTAAATTGAACAAAAAAATAATTTAACATTAACTCTTAATATGGTAGCTTGAAACTTAGTATAATATTAAAATATGTTGTCCAAATAATATCAAAATTCTAAATTAAACAAATGCTAGAATGTGCATGAGAATAATTGATTTAAAGTCTGAATTACTTAAGACATTGGATGTCACAATCAAAATTCACAATGGAAATATTACTAACATAATTAAACTTGATCAGTTAGTAATTCCACCAAGCTGAATATTAATCGCTAACATACTTGAATATGCGTAAACCCTCGAAACTAGGGACTACAATTCTTCATCTCTGTAAACCCTAAGATCTGTGTGAATTAATAATTAGGGGGAAATTATCGTTGACATACACAACCTATATTAAAGCGCTACGAGACCTGAATACTAATCGTTAACAGACTGGAATATCAAATCGCTATCTTCCATAGTTGAATATTAACTTGTTTTCTACATCATTATCATTGTCAATATTAAGGCAATAGTTTAACAATTAACTGGCTATCAATTAGATTCACATAATATGACTATGACTACCATATTCACAAGTCCACACTGTCTATTACCTATTCTAGGTTGTTGTCTATAAAAGTACACGGTATCTCTATGCTATCAACATGATGTCAATGAATCACTAATCATAAATGATGTTGTCAGTATGTTTTTAATGGAATCATGTCAATCTGCAAATATAAGCTCGTTGTCAATAGACATACCTGGTCACTATCTCATCACCAGTAAAACACATGATATAGAAACCAAAGGATATAAATGAATTGCATGTGTAAGAAAATGTATCGTTGTTTAAGTGTAGGAATATAATTCATTGTGCATGTGTGTCCAATTAAATTGTTGGCCATTAGAAGGAATCGATTCACCATATCTCTGCTGGAATCTTATCAATGCTGGAAAAACAAAATGCAGGGAACAAAAAAATGCAAGTACCATCACCAAAAGTAGATAAAGGATGCACAGACAAATCATTAAACGCATATATTCTAGCAACCCATAGATCATAAAAAAAAATGAAGAGGTGAGAATTAGAGGTTGATTAAAACTCAGGTACATCATTCAAGGAAGAAAGAGGGTAAATTTTCCGGTTGAATAAAATGTCGTTACAACAGTCAATGAAAGTCACTTGGCAATTTCTGAAAGGAAAGGGGTATGATCTCTATCAATCAACTCTCGGTTGTGTAACATTTCTGAGGTAAACTCGATATATATAAAAAGAACATTGTTACAGAAATAAAATCACAGTCACTAAAAACTCAATAACAGTCACTGCCTCTCAAAAAATATGTCAAATTATTACCCATCAGTCACTACATGTAATCGCAGACCAATACCCAACCAAACACAGGGATCCATCAGAAAATTGCAAATATAAAGCATAGAGATAATCCAACCAAGACGTAAAGATATAACATTCTGCAATGAATCAATCGACGTAGATATGTGTAAGGGTAGACAACTGATAAAAAACATACTTCGCTCATCATCCACGCACAAAAAAGAATGGAATTAGAATCTATAGGTCTCTATGCACCGAAGTGACGAATGTCGATTCAGATCCTAGCTGACTGCTCAGGCATGGAATGATGATCTAGGGATGAGAACGAAAGATAAACACAATCTATTCAAATAATCAATAAAACAAAATAGTCATAGAAATCAAGGATCGGTGGCCAGGGAGATCAAATCGATGCAACGAGCGTAAGGTTGTGATGAATTTAAGTTCTCAATTAAAAATGCTAAGTAAAACACTTTCTTTACACAATTACAAGTACATAAATGAAAGCGCAAGTTCAATATTAATCTACCATTCAAAATAAATGTGTGTGTATCGTAGCCCAAGGTGACATCTCCAAGTCGTTATCCCACACACTCTATCCAGCTCCTTCTTGCCGATCGATGTGACTTCACTGGTACCTCCTAGCCAATGCTAGGGGTACTCTTCTTCCCCCTTAGCCCCCTGAGCCACAAAGGCTCCACGTTCACTAAACCAAAGAACACTTAGCTTCCATCTTGGCTCGCAAGGCCGAGCTACCACCCCTCACCAAGCTGGGTATCCCAACTGCCACAAGATAAGCTAATCAAGTCAAAAATTATGCAGCGTAAAGTTACGCATAAAGGAAGATATCCATCCTCCTCCTCCTCCCTCATCTATATAGAGTTTCTAAGTGATTTCTCTCCCAAAATCCCGTTTAATTTAATTCAGAAAAATCCTCCCCCCGTACACATGTCACCCATCCCCTTTGTTGCACCAGAAATTAATTTCATTTATTATTTAATTACTCCTATTTATCTCACCCACCTAAAATCATTCCTAGATTCTCTCCTCAATTTCCCCATATTCCCTTACACATTTTAATGACTTACGCACTTACTAAATTCCTAGTTGAGTTCAATTTAGAAAGTTCTTAAAGGCAAGGTTCCTTACTAAGTTGGTCATTCTGCTTTTTCCTTACGTTTCTCTTTTTATTTATGTTTCCCCTTTTTCACTTAGTTTCCCAATTCTTTTAAGTTTCCCTCTTTTCCCATTTTATCTAAACCTCAAATTAGCAAGTGTGGAAAATTACCTTTTTCCCCTTTTTCTTTTTAATTAATAAATTTTTAATTAGCATATGTAACAAAACAATTAATTCCTTTTTTAAAAAGTTAATCCCCCAAGGTAATTTTTTTTTTTATAAATTAATTGAATTGCTTACCCCCTTCTCATCACATGTTTAATGATGATTATTAGTATTATTAGTATTATTTATTTTATTTTTCTACCACAAGTATCACTTAGACCTAGATTTTATTTTCCTAGGCTCGATGACATTTTTATTAGGGAAATTATTTTTTTTAAATATTTTTGGTCACATCATTCATTCTAAGGCCATCTAGGCTTATTCATTTATTAGTTAAAAATGCAACGCTCCCTTCAGTACGCACTAGGTGTTCCAATGGTGCCACTCACCTCATTTTGTTTCCCTTGTGCGACGTGCCCTTCAGGACACACTACGTGCTCCAAGAGTGCCACTTCACACTTTCTATTTTTCTTGCGCGACGTGCCCTTAAGGACGCATTACGTGCTCTAAGCGTGCCACTCACCTCTTGAATGACATGGTAGACATGAAAAACCCATGGAGTCAGTACTCTACCAGGTGATCTTGTGGGAGACTAAGGGCATATAAGGAATAAGAGGCATGCCTTATTGCAGACCCCTTAGAATCATCGTGAGCGACTATCGTAGGCTACCCTCACAACATCGTGGGTCTTCTCGAAGTAGATAATCGTAAATCTACAGTTAAAGCCACAACGAGAGTGCTAGTAGGTTGTGGCAGGGTTGTTGTCCACACCTCTCCCTCAATGTCTCTAGTTATCATGCGTGACCCCTCTACTCCACATGTAAGTCTAGTCGGAAAGCTATCGTCAGCCTACATCATCAAAAAATTCATGTCAGAAATAAAATCCATAATCATAGCATCTAATCAGATGCACATATTCCATATATACATCAATCAAACCCCGATAGTCCACTCCCTGACTCAATCCGAGTCCAAGGGTTTCATCAATGCCTATGCATCCTCGAGTTCCAAATCCTACACACTCTGGAGAACCATGTCAATAACACCTGTCTAAGTCAATACAACAAAATAACATATAATCACATCCATAATGTGTCATAATCATAATCAACGACCAATAGTATAATAATCTGGATCACTTGCAAGCAAGAGTGTCTGCATAGAATAAGTTCGCTTAGTGCATGCAAGAGTGCGATGTTACATACACCCCCTCTTGGTCTAAATTTTGTCCCGAACTTTGACAATATATAAAAGATGAAATAATGTGTATCACAATGTCATAGGTCTATCTATCAAACAAAAATGGAAATTGTTGGCGCATATCATATGCATCCTCCAAGGTCACCGAGTGGAGACTATAGTTGTCCCACTAGACCTTGATCTGATCTATTGTTCGACGTCGTAGCTGGTGAATGTGATGATCCTAGATGTGGATCAGCTCGGCTGTGAGAACCCCCTTGTCCGATACCTACAAGGAAATCATGTCAATAACAGGTGTAGGATCATTCATATAATGTCTCAAAACAGATATGTGAATAACGTCATGCATATGCCTCAAATAATCAGGAAAGGATGGGCGATGGGCCACGAGCCCCTTCCTCTCCACAATATCAAAAGGTCCCATTAACCTAGGAGAGAGTTTATCTCCCTTTCCAAAACTTGATAGAACTCTTAGGCGGTTTTACCCACAAGAAGAATCGATCGCCAACTTCGTAACTACGGTCGACATAGTGCGCATCGACATAATTGTTTTACCTATCCTGCAGTTCTTTGATACTTTGTATTAATGTTTGCATTTGATCTTCCATTTCTTGGATCGCTTCTAGTCCCACTAGGACCCTATCCTCAAGCCGATCCCAACTCAAAGGCATCCGACATGGTCACCCGTAAAGAAAATCGAAAGGTGCCATCTTAATGGTGCTTTGGTAACTGTTGTTATATGCTAATTATACCAATGGAAATAATTCTTCCCAACGCTTATGTCTTCCAACATTTAATTGTACATCATGTACATGTGCAACATGTCTTCCAAGATTTGTTTGTTAGTTCGGTCTTCTCGTCAGTCTCCGGGTGATACGTATTACTAAAGTTAAGTTGTGTTCCCAATGCCTCTTTGAAACTAGTCCATAATCATCCAATAACTATTGATCCTCGATCAGATATATTCCTCATAGGCATGCCATGAAACCTCACAATATCACTGATGAAAACTCTAGATATGTTAGGTTCCTCATACGTAGTACGCATAGGAATAAAATGAGCACTCTTCGTCAGAGTGTCGACTACCACAAAAAATGAGTCATGTCTTCTTGTTGTTAGTGGAAATCCAACAATGAAATCCATCGAAATGACCTCCCATTTCGATTCTGAAATAGCATGTCATTGTAATAGTCCTGTTAGATGTCTATGTTCATCCTTCACCTGTTGAAATTCTAGACATATGGCCACATAGCTAACTATGTCGGCCTTCATTCCTTTCTAGAAGAATAAGGGCTTAAGTTCTGCCCTCATCTTCATGACTCCTAGGTGAGCCATGTACACTACTTTGTGAGCCTCGTTTAGGATCAAACTCCTCAACTCGTCATTTGGTGGTACGTAAATTCAATTTTTAAATCTCATTAATCCAGCATCGTCCCACTTAAATCCTTCAAATGTTGGTACCATCATTGTGCTTTGTCCGATAAAATCCTTAACCTCTTTGCACCAGTCATCGTTATGCTGTAAAGTTAGAATCTTTTCACGTAGATTCATATGAAGAGGCAACACCGAAAAAATGCGTGGTCTCCGATTCAATGCATCATCCATTCTCTTCACTGTTCCATTTATGCAAGTAATCTTGAAACCATACTCATTAAGAAATTTTTACCAACACCATTGTCGCACGTTCAGGTCGCTTTGCATAAATGTGTGTTGTAGTCCACAATGGTCTATTTTTAGTTCAAAATTTCATCCATCAAGGTATTGTCTCCAAACCTTCAAGGAATATACAATGGCTAACAACTCCAAATCATGCGTCACATAATTCTCCTCATGCCTTCTCAGTTTCCTTGAGATGTAAGAGATCACTCGATCATCTTGCATCAAGACTTCCCCTAAGCCTTCCTTGGATGTGTTAATGTATACCAAGAATTTTGCTTCCATGTCCGAGATATTTATTATCGATGTTGTTGTCAACAACTCTTTGAGCCTCCAAATTCTTCCACGCATTTCTCGGTCCAAACAAAGTTCTTGTTCTTCTTCTGCAATTTTGTGATCGGATTTTCTATCTTTGAGAATCCATCGATGAACTGTTCGTAGTCTTCTGCTAAACCCAGGAAGCTACACACTTCTGGGACATTTGTCAGCACAGACCATTCCATAATAGCCTCGACCTTTTTTGGATCCACAGTCATATATTCACCGAAGATGACATGCCCTAAGTAGTGAATCTTTGATTGGTAAAACGAGCATTTAGACAATTTCCCATACAATTTGTTCTCTCGCATACACTGTAGTACCTAGCGCAAGTGCTCGTCATGTGCCTCCATCATCCGAGATTAAATCAAAATATCGTTAATGAACACTTGGACAAACTTGTCCAAGTACTCGCAAAACACCCCATTCATTAAACTCATAAATACCCCTGGGGAATTTGTCAGTCCAAATGGTATAACAATAAACTCATAAAGTCCAAACCTCATCTTAAAGGCGGTCTTAGGAACGTCATCCTCCTTGATCCATAATTGGTGATACCCTGATCATAAATCGATACTTGAAAACACCATTGCACCCTTCATCTTATCGAACGGATCATCAATCCTCGACAACGGATATTGATTCTTGATCATTGCCTTGTTCAATTGATGGTAGTCAATGCAAAGTCTCCATGACCCATCCTTCATTCGTATCAAAATAACAAGTGCGCCCCACGATCACACACTTGGACATATAAGTCCTAGGTCCAGCAACTCCTTCGGTTTCATTCTCAACTCCTGTAACTCCAGGGCCAACATCCGATAAGGCGTTCTAGCTATCGGTTCAATCCTTCAGGAAGACGTCCACAAACTTTCTCACCATAGGAGGTTGTTTTGTACCTTCCGCTACTCCCTTTTTTTTTAACACAAGGATCACATAAATTTTGCACCCCTTGGGCATGCTCTTCCGTAATTCCAAGGAAGAGATGAACCTCAGGAAAACTCCATGGTTCCGACCTACAATCATGCATCTTTGTCCCTCATCATTGACCAAGCTCAACCATTTTGTCTTATGGTTGAGTACCACCTCATGTGATTCCAACCAGTCCATATCGATCACGATGTCATAAGATCCTAATATCGCGACGTACAAGTTGGCCCTAGTGAAAAAATATTCCAAGTTAAGGCTACAGCTTGTAACCCTTCCTCCAACCTTTTGTTTGGCTCGCAAAGACATTTCTACAAAGATAAAATCACCCTGTTTGAATTACTTTACCTTAATTCTTTTTAGCATTGCTCCATATATGAAATCTCGGTAGCACCAGGATCTATCATAATACTAAGGGTTTGTTCAATGATAATAAGGAGTACACTGATGAGGCACTAGTCATCATGGTGTAGCGTAAGTGGATCCTTTGTGGAAGTTATGATATCCTAGTGAAAGTCTAGCTGGGGTCTGATGCTATTTCACACTAGATGACACCTACCCCGTGGGCCCCGCTAGAGCTTTTCTCTGAACCATATTGAAAGCTCCTTCTCCACTATGAGGTCTTTTTGAACGACCTCATGTCAGATTTGAGGCATCAAAAACCCAACCTTTACACGAATGTTGATTTTAAGGCTGAGAACGAACCTGTTGACCTTATGTTTCTTGGTGTTCAAGTGTGGAGCATACCAAAACATCTCCAAAAATGGGCACCGTACTGCCACCCTGTCGCAAGGCGTTGAAATCGTTGAGATGACGCTGATAGAATTTCTCAGAAATATACCTCTCCTAGAACTGTTCCTCAAACAATTCCCATGACACGTCTTCGACCATCATGTTGATAAATGGCAGGAGTGTATTCAATAATAGAACATCGCTCCCCTTCAGTTGAATACCACCATGTGGGTCTTCGTGTTGGAAGAATATTCACGAAGCACAAATGACATCACAATACTCTCCCACCATGCCTCAGTGGTTGAACCATCCGAGGAACCAAATAACTCAAGAAATTTGACCTTCTGCAGTTTGCAGCGAATACTAATAGTACAGGTTGGGGGAGCTGTGGATCCTCCGAGGTATAGGCACCCTGGCCTTATCTCAGTATAGATGGTGAATCAATGCTTCTGACAATCTCTTGAAGTTCCTTGTCAGAACATCATCATCCCTTACACAATTCAACCCCATCCCAAGGACTTATTATTCCCCTTGGGGGTTAGACTCCCAAGGTGCAGGCACCTCTGGAGGCGTTGCACCTCCTTCCACGACACCACACCGTGAACCTCTGTGGCCTCCTCTAATTGAGATCACTGCATGGATACATTAAGGTTTTCATGAGAGCTAGGTTAAAAATCAAGGGTTTACTACACTGGAAAGCTTGGTGATCCACAATCGTAGGGTTGAACCTGCTCTGATACCATATGTAACCACCCCAATCGTTATGACTGCGACAAAGCAAAAGAGCAATTTTTTTTTTTTTTTAGGAAGGAAGGAAATGATGACAATAGTTCAACCACCCAACATGGCGATGAACACATGCACGTAGATCAGGAAATAGAAAACAATGAATCAACGCAGTAGAACAACAAGTAGCTGGGAAAAACATGCATAAATCAAAATATAGAAACGACTACGCGCCCGACACACACATGACAATGCCTACAGGCTAAGGGAAAACATCCACAATCCCGACACAATGATTTCGACGACAAGTAGCTACAACATCTATGGCGTGCAACCAAACTCACAAAGGCATTAAAACCTAAGTGCCATCAACAAATACAATGAACAAATTCCCTCAACGGAAAGCATAGACTCTAGCCAAGTTATCAATCACCTCTATCCACTAAGGCGTGCAATTATTCCCTAATCAGGAATTATGTCATTGCCAGGTGATAGGTGTGACAACAACCGTGACGCAACAACATGACTGGACCCTTAAGCTAAAATCAATGCCCCAGGAGACCGAGTTAACTGACAAGAGGACTATACCCATGCTCCCAAGCAATAAGTTGATGTGATGTAAGGTGAAATCCCTAAATTAAATTGCACAACTATCTAACAGACTTCTGGGTTACTACAAGCCAACCTGAGTGGTGAAACAACTAAGACAAACCACCAAAAATGATTCACAATAATGCACACGGTTACTTCATTGCATCAATAGTGGTCTGAACATGATGTAATGTACACTATTATTATACAAGGCACCTTCATGTACCTCAAACAAATCTATATATAAGTAAAGCATTCATTGTTACCTATGGTGTTAATACGCAATAATATATATATATATATATATATATATATATATATATATATATATATATATATATAATTTAAAATAACTATATATCATTTAAAAATAACTAAGGTGAATTCCTTAATCCGCCAATTAAATATGTTGCAACATTTTCCATTATACAATACTTTTTCTTCCTATAAAAATAAAGTTTCTTTATTAAAAAAAAGGGGCTTTTATCCATATTTATTTTCCTAAACTTTTAATCCTTACAATAACTATTATAGGATTTCATGTTGGGAGCAATGTATAGAAGGCTTCTTAAATTAACAATATTATAACCTTTCACGTTCTGATGTTCATATAATCCATTTGTAATATTAAAATACCACCCAAACCTTATCATAAGACGATACCGGAAATTCCAACACATAGGTTAAATTGAACAATTTTTTTTTTTAACAGTTAACTCTTAATATGGTCTCTTGAAACTTAGTGTAAGATTAAAATATGTTACTATAATATTCATGACAATAACTAATATAAAGTATGAATTACTTGCGACATTGGATGTCAGAATCATAAATTCACAAGGGAAAGATTATTAATAGAATTAAACTTGATCGGTTAGTAATTCCACCAAGTTGAATATTAATCTCTAACATACTTGAATATGCGTAAACCCTGGAAACTAGGACTACAATTCTTCATCTCTGTAAACCCTGAGATCTGTGCGAATTAATAATTAGGTGGAAATTATCGTTGACATACACAACCTATATTAAAGTGCTACCAGACCTGAATACTAATTGGTAACAGACTGGAATATCAAATCGCTATCTGCCAGAGTTGAATATTAAGTGGTTGTCTACATCATTAGTGTTGTCAATATTAAGGAAACAGTTTAACAATTAACTGGATGTCAATTAGATTCACATAATAAGACTACGACTACTATGTTCACAAGTCCATGCTGTCTATTAACTATTCTATTTTGTTGTCTATAAAAGTACACGTTGTCTATATGCTATCAACATGATGTCAATGAATCGCTACTCATAAATGATGTTATCAGTATGTTGTTAATGGAATCCTTTCAATATGAAAATATAATCTCAATTTCAATAGACATACCTAGTCGTTGTCTCATTACCAGTAAAACACATGATATAGAAACCAAAAGATATAAATGAATTTCATGTGTAAGAAAATGAATCGTTGTGTAAGTGTAAGCATATAAATCGTTGTGCATGTGTGTGCAATTAAATTGTTGGTCATTAGAAGGAACCCATTCACCATATCTCTGCTAGAATCTTATCAATGCTGGAGAAAAAATAAAAAATGTAGGGAACAGAAAAATGCAAGTACCATCACCAAAAGTAGGCAAAGGACACACAGACAACTCATTAAACACAGATATTCTAGCAACCCATAGATCATAAAAAAAACACAAAGGTGATAATTCGAGAGTGATTAAAACTTGGGTACAACATTCAAGGAAGAAAGTGGGTAAGTTTCATTGTTGAATAAAATGTCTGTACAATAGTCAATGAAATTTTATTGGCAATTTGTGAAAAGAAAGAGGTATGAACTCTATCAATCAACTCTCGATTGTGTAACATTTATGGGGTAAAATCAATATATATATAAAGAACAATGTTACAGAAATAAAATCGCAGTAACTAAAAACTCAATAGCAGTCACTAACTCTCAAAAGTGCTGTCAAATTATTACCCATGAGTCACTACATGTAATCGTAGAGATAATCCAACCAAGACGTAAAGATATAACATTTCACAATGAATCAATCGACACAGAGATGTGTAAGGGTAGACAGATGAGCAAAAACATTCTTCGCTCATCATCCACGCATAGAAAAGAAGAGAATTATAATCTATAGGTCGCTATGCACCGATGTGACGACCATCAATTTCGCTCCTGGCCATCTTCTCAGGCGTGGACTGATGATGTAGGGATGAGGATGAAATATAAACACAATCTCTTAAGATGCATAAGGCTATGATGAATTTAAGTTCTCAATTAAAAATTCTAAGTAAAACACTTTCTTTACACAATCAAAAGTATAGAAATGAAAACGCAAGTTCAATATTAATCCACCATTCAAAATAAATGCGTACGTATCGTAGCCCAAGGTGACATCTCCGATTTGTTGTCTCGAGCACTCCATCCAGCTCCCGCTTGTCGACTGATGTGACTTCACCGGTACCTCCCAACCAATGCTAGGGGTACTCTTCTTCCCCCTTATCCCCCCGAGCTACAAACATGCCATGCTCACTAAACCAGAGAACAACTAGATGCCATCTCGCCTTGCAATGCCACGCTACCACTCCTCACTGAGCTCGGTATCCCAACTCCCACAAGATAAGTCATTCAAGTCAAAAGTTTTGCATCGTAACATTACGCATAAAGGAAGATATCCATCCTCGTCCTCCTCCCTCCTTTATATAGAGTTTCTAAGTGATTTATTTCCCAAAATTCCATTTAATTTAATTTTCAATAATTTAATTCAGAAAAATCCTCCCTCATACACATGTCACCCATCCCCTTCGTTACACCAGAAATTAATTTCATTTATTATTTAATTACTCCTATTTCCATCACCCACCTAAAAGCGTTCCTAGATTCTCTCCTCGGTGTCCCCATATTCCCTTACACATTTTAATGACTTACGCCCTTAATAAATTCCTAGTTGAATTCAATTTAGAAAGTTTTTAAAGGCAAGGTTCCTTACTAAGTTGGTCATTTTGCTTTTTCCTTATGTTTCCCTTTTTCTTTGTGTTTCCCATTTTCCCCTTAGTTTCCTAATTCTTTTAAGTTTCCCTCTTTTCCCATTTTATCTAAACCTTAAATTAGAAAGTGTAGAAAATTACCTTTTTCCCCTTTTTCTTTTTAATTAATAAATTTTTAATTAGCATATGTAACAAAACAATTAATTGTTTTTTTACAAATTTAATCCCCCAAGGTAATTTGATTTTTTTTAAAAATTAATTGAATTTCTTACCCCCTTCTCGTCACATGTTTAATGATTATTATGTGTTATTATTATTTTTTTCATTTTTTTTACCACAAGTATCACATAGACCTAGATTTTATTTTCCTAGGCTCGACGACATTTTTATTAGGGAAATTGTTTTCTTTAAATCTTTCTGGTCACATCATTCGTTCTGAGGCCATCTAGGTTTTTTCATTCATTGGTTAACAATGCGACGTTCCCTTCAGGACGCACTAGGTGCTCCAAGGGTGCCACTCACCTCATTTTGTTTCCCTTTCATGATGTGCCCTTTAGGACACACTATGTGCTCCAAGGATTCCACTCACCTCTTTCTGTTTTTCTTGCACGACGTGCCCTTCATAATGCACTACATGCTCCAAGGGTGCCACTTGACTCTTGACTGAATTGGTAGACATAAAAAACCCCTAGAGTCAATACTCCACCAGGTAATCTTGTGGGAGAATAAGGGCCTCTAAGGAATAATGCCCCTGCCTTATTGCGTGCCCCTTAGAATCATCATGAGCGACTATCACAATCTTCCCTCACGACATCGTGGGTCATCTCGAACTAGGTAATATTCAACCTACATTTGAAGCCATGGCGAGATTTCTAGTAGGTTGTGATAGGGTTGTTTTCCACACCTCTCCCTCAACATCTTTGGTTATCGTGCGTGACCCCTCTACTCCACATGTGAGTCTGGTCGAAAAGCTATCATTAGCCTACATCATCAACGAATCATGTCAGAAATAAAATCCATAATCATAACATCTAATCAAATGCACATATTCCATATATACAACAATCAAACACTGATATTCCACTTCATGACTCGATCCAGAGTCCAAGGGTTTCATTGATGCCTTTGCATCCTTGAGGTCCACATACTGCACACTCTAGAGAACTTTGTCAATAGCACCTGTCTAATTCAATACAACAAAATAAGATATATTCACATCCATAATGCCTCATAATCATAATCAACGACCAATAGTATAATAATCTGGATCACTTGCAAGCAAGTGTCCTCATAGAATAAGTTCGCTCAGTGCATGCAAGAGTGGGATGTTACATATTCTCCTTAAATTCAGAATTGATAAGATTTGTAATATTATCAAAATTTTGCAAGATGGCTTCTTCTTATTTTCCACAATGATTCGAGATTAAATGGCATCTTTATGTCATCCCCACTTGATTAACTAGTGGTTTTAGCATGAGTTTGAAGAAATTTTGGGGAGCCTCTTGTCATATGTGTCGTTTATCTTGTTATTGTATGTTAGGCATCTAATCATAGAAATTCTCTCACTGGGGTAAAGGCTTGCCTCTATGATCACCATAGGATAGGGTGTATTGCCCTTAATTTTGAGATTAGAAGTTATAAAATTATGTTAGATTTGTTCTATCTTTTTCCAAGATTCTCTAAATATATTGCAATCCCAAACTTCACATCCATTTGAAATAACTAGATTGAGGAGAGTGTAAAAGAATAATTTTAAACATTAACAAAACAACAATAAAACTTGTCTAGAATGTTATAACAACACCTTGAAAAAAATAAATATTAAACCTCAATTATTAATTTTTCAAACCTCATAGCCAACACCAATCACTCTAAATGCTTGGCTGAAAAATATGTTACCTATTAATGAAGAAATGCTAATAATAGAATTATTTATAATAGAGGCTCCTTCGTGTCCTCTATTTTTGTTACTAGATCCACTATTATAGGAATCAATTGCTTGAGTATCAAACTATACATGTAATCGTTTTGATTAATGAAAGAGTTTAATCGTGAGTTCAATCTCACTTTCTGTTTTGGTATCAGAGGTGAGGAGAAGAGAAGAGAGAAACAACGTGAGGGAGCTGTGTGAATTGTAGTTTGGTGAGAGAGCCTCCCAAACCGTGAGGGAGCTTAAGACGTGTGGAGTCATCATTTTTTTTTGTTTCCACTGTGTAGAGGTTCATTCAATTCATGAGATTGTGAGCCATTTTATGCCTAACCATGAGCATGAGATGTGTGTTGTGAGTGCTATCTGCTTGAAGGATCACTCTATTTGTGTGGAGTTGCGTGTGAAGGATCTCTCTATTCGTGTGAAGCTGTGTGGGGGCCATCATTTCATTTAGATAGTTGTTAGTGGGTGCTTGAGGAACATATTTTCTGTTTTGGTTGTTTTCTTTCTCAACCTCCTACGTGAAGAAGAAGAGAGTTGTTTTTTGTTGATTTCTCTCTGGTCTGGCGAATTGAAGTTAGATGAGTTGAGTTCTGAATTGTTCTGGGTCATATTCCAAGTAACCTGTTGTATGAATTAAATTGTTGAGATTAAAGTAATTAAGTCTCTTCCTGAATTGAAGTAAATCGCTTAATTTTCTACAGAAATGTCAAATTCATTCCCATAAAATTATCGGAATGAAGCACCCAAGTTGGATGGCGATAATTACATTGACTAGAAATTTAAGATACTGACGATTTTTGAAGCATGGAATGTGTGGGATATTGTAAAAGGAGTGTTGGCATAGGGGAATACCTAGGGTTCAATGCTACAACAACGCACCAATAAAACCCTAACTATCTTCCATTTCAGCAACACCTGCAAAGTAGATGAAGTCTCACCCGAGGTAGAGGCAGAGGTGGTTGTAGGACTCCAATGTCTGCAATCTTAGCTAGGACACAGATCTGTGACTGTAACACCTTAAAATAACACTAAGAAATTATATTTCATCAATACCCAGTTTATTCTACAACGCAGTTAAAACCTAATCAATAGACCGATGCAATATTCATACAAATTCAATAGATCCAAGCACTAATCATACAAATAGATATTATATCTAGAATTCATTCACATCATTTAGCACTAAGTTATCATATCAGATCCATCTATCATCTAACATTGCACTAAGAATTGAATAACATAACAAAAAGCACAAAGCATTCACAACACAAGATATACGTGGTTCACCCCCACCCTGGGGCTACATCCACCAACTCTTCTTCTCTTTATTATCTTCAGTCAATCAATTACATGCACAGAGCCTTGAGATATTACTCTATAGAGGATAGGATATTTGCACACTCCTCGCTAGATCCTCCTTCTCCAAGCTAGATTACAACACATAGCCTACACACAGTCTCTTATGGTCACTTGCACTTGGCTCTACAAGTCTCACACATTATGCACTCCTTACACTTAGCACTGCAAGACTCACACTGTTAATCCTTACACTTAGCACTTAGCACACCGACCTCTTCTTACATCGCCTAGCTACTTATTTATACATTACAAAATAGACCTAAACATGGGTAAACCCATGGGCTGACATCCCCATACCCGTTACATAATACCAAAATAAAAATCCTTCAAAAATCCTCGAGCTTGGCTTGAGCTTCTTCAACCTTTTGTTGTGCAATGGCCTCCTTCTCAGCGAAATCTTGGATACCAACTTCGTTGAAAAGTCTCTATAAGAATTGCTCGGTTGCAGTGACAACTTGCTCCAGTTCTTCTCTTTGGCCTTCGATCTCTTTGAATAGTTGGAAAGCCTCATCCTATATAGATTGGAGCTTATGAGTCACTTCCATGACTCTAATCTGAATGGTGTGGACTTGTTGTTGAGGACTATGCTATTATTGGGATCGCTTCATCCTCTTAATGGCCAACAGGGGCTACAACTACGCCTGTACTATTTATGCTTGTTGCTTCACCTCCTTGAGCTGCAATTGCAATACCTTCAGCTCGATGTTCTCAGTGAGTCGCTCATAATTATGGGCACTATGATCACTTAGTTTCTTTCATTCCATGGAAAGGGCCTTTATTCTCTCAATTGTGCTTCGAGTAGTTGCATCTCTTTGATCTCTCACATCCTGTGGGTTGTTGGGAACTGCAGGGAGATATAAGTTGACTATTATTTGTTGTAGCTTCTCGATAGCTTCCACGAGCTGCTCTACTTGATGTTCAACTCAATCTTCTACCTTTGGCTCTAATACTGTCACAGAGCGGAGTGTTGTGTTGACTGTCTCTTTTAGTTTGAGTTGCTCTGTGACCAACTGTTCATTTTCTTGTTGAATATGTGATTTCTCTTTTTCAAACTTCATTTGGAGAACAACCTTCTACTACTCTACAAGTTGGCGTTATTATATGAGTAATTCTTGCACTTGCTTCAAGGCTTGTGTGGCTTGTTCAGTTTCTTCTTGTGTGCGACGAAGGCGAGCTTCGGTTGCATCACCTAGTCGGCAGAGTTGAGATCACTCATATCCAAACTCTGGTTCTCCCGATGGCAGGGGTGCAGTGAACACTGCACGACTGGACTGAAGGGCCTATTGTACCCCTCAGAGTTTGACCTCGATTATGTTGTACAACTCCTCCTGCTTGGATTCTTGTTTGTGCAAGATTTCCTATGAGGCATCATTTAAAATTGCAATGATGAAATCAAAGTCATCAAAAGTGAGAGCAGTCTTCATCTAAGTCTCAGTGGCTCTGTATTTCTTCTGGGAAGAGGGTTTTAGGGGAGAAACCTTCCTCTTCTTCAAGGGATAGACATCATCTATAGGCGACGTTACTTCACCTTGCTTCTGCTTAGATTATTTTCCATTGATATCTTCTACCTCGTCATCACCCCCTCAGCCAGGTGATACTGAAGAAGTCTTTTTTGAGGCACTGTTTAAGTCTTGGAATTCTTTGGTTTTCTTGTTTATGTTGGTTCTGGGTGTGTCATGTTCTATGTCAGCAGCCTCTGGGCTGTCAAGTTTAGGATCAGACATATTTGTAGGGTCAGTGGGGATAAGGAATTCGGCTAACCATTCCTTAGTTATCTCCTCGAGGTCCTCTTCGGTGAGCTTGTAGTAAGACTGAAGCTCCTTCTTATGTTCATTTGCTCATGTAGTAATATAGATGAAGTGTCAATCTGCATAAAACTTCATGAGGGTTCAGAAGCATTGTAGGGTGTTTGGCGTCATGCGAGGTTCATCTTCGATAACCCTTTTCAGCTGGAGGTAGTATGTGTGAAAGACAACGTTCGACTGCCACTATTTTCCCATATCACTCAAGTACCAGAGCATGGTAAGCTTCACATCAAGTGTCTTGAATGGCTCAATGTGCAGGAGGGTCACACCTTCCAACATCTCCTAAGCAACAAACGTGATGAGGATCAGGAGCCAGCTAAATTGGAACTCGTAGCCATGATCCTGTGCTTCGTGGTAGTCTAATTCTAGCTGATTAACTAGGTACTTCGCCCGGTTCATCTATACGCCTTCCACGCATTTCCCCACGATGTTAACGACAAATCCTCTGACCTGCGTGGGTATGTTATTTCTTACTAGCTTCCCTACAATTAACTAACATGCTAGACGCACTGTACCATTCTGTATGGAGGCTACCTTGTAGCCTCACGTCCCCTTCTCCACATCGTCATATGTATCCTTGATCTTTGTTCTAACACATGATCTATGGCTTTCCCTGGATAGAAATCCTGTGGGTCAAGTCCTTGCATACTCAATCCTGTGATCCTATGTATCAACGTCAGATCGACTATGATACAACAGTCTACCCATAAGTAGACACCATGGTAATATGAAAGTAGAATCTTGACACAGGCGTTAAATTCCTGGTGCCTTCCAAAGTGTGGTATTTTCATTACATTCAACTAGGTGGACTATGCGAGGTTCAACGTCCACGGTTGGGGGATTATTTTTTAGTTCTTCCCCTTTGTCCTGGTCAAGTATTTATATGGGGTGAGCGTACTATGGTTATTGCAGTCCCCTAAGTTGAAGTCACTGAACTCCAATGCTGTGATCTTGTCCTGCTGCGCTCGAACTACCCATATCGCCTTCGGGAGGTACACGGTAACCATGGTGTACTCAAAATCTCTCGATACACTATCACGACTCACCACGCCAGCTAGAGGCAGGATGTAGTCAGGTAATATGGTCAGTATTAACTTTGCATTTGCTAGGTCGTCTCTGTGCCTAGTTCTCTTTTCCACTGCTGGTTGGGATGGTCTGGATCCGCAAGCAATCGACAGAGAGGCTTGCACTCCTCTCATTGATGATACTTGTATAACCTAACACATTACTCTTTCATTCATGAGGTTGATGAGTACCTCCTTGACAGACTCTTAGACTACGCTGAGTTCTTCAGACATACACGCTCGTGGTTGAATATCTCAGGTTTGAAGAATAACTACTCAACGCAATAGGATGGATAGCGATAGCTTGATGATCACTGCGTGAAATCAACTAATATGTGAGATCAGATAATCGTGGTTTTAAAAGGTGTTCTCGGTTCAAGGTTTGACAGAATAAGTAGATAACTAGGAAACAAATATCTCCAATCAGCGAGAAGCCTTGATTAATTGAGTTTGGTCCTTTATGGCGTGGTCCCAATGGTCTGATGGCAAAATTTCTGACCATAAATGCCTTTCTACTCATTTGGGGTATCGGTCTAAGGGTTATACTGTTCCCAATGGATATATTTCTTCGCCATGGTGAAGTGCCATGTGACACTATTATGATATCCCAACGAAGTGCCAGTTTTGTAAATTTTCCGTCTACAAAGTTCCCTCTGGAACCTCCTATAATTTTTAGATCTTTGATCTCTTCTTTCTTAGTTTTCTAGCCTTCTTTCAAGTAACTTCATGCTATTGAGATTCTTTCCTAGGATTCAATGGAAATACCTCATTTGGGGTAGGTGCTTCAGTATTCTGTGAGTCTTCTTGTGTTCTTCCAATGTTGACATACAAGTCTCTAGTTTTAAATAGCTTCG